>PHWZ01000023.1:0-153084 GCA_004379285.1 Botryotinia calthae
CCCCCCCTTCACAAACAAAACAAACACCATCCCATCCCATCCCATCCCATCCTTTATCTACCCTACCCCACTCTACCTCACTCTACCTCACAGAACACTCGTCCCCCCCAGAATGCAAATAATCAAAACTCTGAACCAAGCCCGCAAAATGCGCCAGTGCCGCAAGGACAACCATGCAATGCAGGATTTGATGGCTATTCCCATAGATATCGAAGCGGCCTGGGTAGTATTTTTCGGGGATCTATTGTGTATTCAATAGTTAGTGAGTTTATGATTCTTTTCCTCCCTTGTCTCTTCGCATCCAAACCGGAACTTTCAAACCTCACTAACTAACGGTTCAAATCTGAGGACCTTCCCACGCCCCCTCTCCGGATTTCCCAAAGTTCATCTTCATCACAGAGATCTCGAATCCAGAACCAAGAATAACAACAATGAAGAAAAAACTCACTCTCAAACTGTAAGCCAAAGCCCCCACGAAATTAAGTCCCGCCATGCCTGCAATCCAACCCAAACTCAATCGTTGATATTGCAACTTAATCCCATACAGAACAATCGAATGAACGATGAAGATTATAGCTGAGATACCCAGGGCTGCATACATGAGGGCGCGATAGGGACGGAAAAGAGGGGTGCGGAAGGGTGGGAGTAGTGTGAAGAGGGTTAGGGCCAGGGAGAGGATTGTGATCTGTGGGTAGGGTGGGGTTAGCGAGGGGGGGAGGAAAGATGAAAGGAAGGAGGGGAAGGGAAGAATATGTACCATCGACCAGTAAATCCTCTACAGTTTAACATCACATATAAAACCGTGATAAATCGTCGCCACAGTACTTCCCCACATCAAAGCCACGATGCCGAGATAATCGAGCTCGATCCAGAAAGATGCGATTTTGTGGCTGTGGTTATTGAGGGTATGATATCTGCGTGTGTGAGGGAGAGATTAGTACAAGATTGGAGGAAGAGTTGGGGTGGAGATGTGATGGAAAATATGAAGATATAAATCCTCCGACCGAAACGAAAGGGGAGAGAATAAGAGAGATAAGAAGATGCAAATGATGAAAATTAAACCACGAAAACAAAAAAACCCCTCCCAAAACTTACGAAAAGCTCAAAGCAAAACACCCCGCCACTCCCGCAAAGAACAACGCAAAAACCACTCGATCCGCCATCGTCGCATCACGATATCGCGGTAACAACATCTGATACACATAAAGCGGTAGGAGAGCAAAGAGAACCGCGCCTGCGAGATGGGAGTGTATATTTACTAATTGGATGGTGTGTTAGTTCGAGGAAGAGATATGAAAGGAAGAAGGAGGGAAATTACTTGTTTCGTTGTGGAGATGGAAGATACTGAGGAGGGAGCGCAGTGAGGATTTGGTTTCGAGTCTAGGGGGGTGGGGGTTAGTTTTATGAGAGGAGGAGGTGGGGGGTTGTGTGGATTGTGTTGATGGGAATGAGAAGTGAGAGGAAATACGTACCGATACCCAGTAAGGATGAATTCATTATCTTGTCTCCAATCCGCTTTGAAAAGGAAAAAAAGAAAAAAATCATCAGCATAAGCACTTATCAACCACCCCCTTCCCTTTCTCCCCTGAATCTTCGCAAACAAATTCGCACCATCACAATATATCCCCACAGCACAAACCACTTCGAAAAAAACCAGAGAAAAAAGAACTCACCAACTTCATCCCATCTCAAAATCTTTCCGATTCTCTCTCCAGCTTCCTCCATCCCATCCTCATCCCTATTCGCGTTCGCATTCGCATGCCCATCCCCAAATATCCCCACATCCATATCTCCCCCCTCTAACCCAACATCCCCAACATCCTCATCTCGAACCAAAACCTCCAAACCCCCCATCGACAAACCCGACGTATTCCTCTGCAATCCCAACCCCAACCCCAACTCCGCATTATCAATCTTCTGCCCCCACAAATCTCCAACCGCACTCCTCCCAATAATCAACACCTTCTCCGGAACTTTCACCATATCCCGCTCATCCTCCTCCTCCTCTCTCGTCACAATCAACGTGGTAGCCGAAGAAATCTGTCTTACATGCTGTCTTGACCTAACCATCTGATTTCCATTCCCATTCCCATTCTCCCCAGCATTCCCACTCCCATCCGCATCCCCATCCAACCCCTTCTCACTCTCACTCTCACTCTCCAAATCCGCCACGAAAAAAGGATATGCCACTGCATATCCATAAATCCCCTCATCATCAGCGGACGAGAAATTCGCCATAGTTTTGGAAATTTAGAAAAAGGACTTTCTGCACCAACAGACAATATGAGAAAGAAAGGAAAGCGAAGAAAGAACGTAAAAAGAAAGAAGAAAAGCGACAGAAGCAGAAAGAAAGATACTCAATCCTTCAACTTGACAAGAGATGAAGCACCACCTATTTTCAAAAGATTAATCATCAATTTCCGTTAGTACTTATGTTCCTAAATTTGATTTTGTCGGAGCTCCTCGCGACAAAGTGACACGAGAGTAAGCTGGTGAATTTAGATTCAATAAATGGCAAGACGAGGATGGAAATGTAGTATATTTGGAGTCTGGACTTCGTGAAGAGATCGATTGTGTATGTAGATGTTGATATTGCTCAACTAAAAATAAATTTCGTAGAGAAGAGAAGAATAGATAGGTTGGCTCACTAGTTAGTGAAGAAAAATCCCAGGTCAGGACAAAGTCAAGTGTGGTCCATAGGTCATTAAGTATAATCATTCCCCTATCTGTTGTAAACTTTCTATCCCTCTATTCCAACAGCCCAAGCCTGCGAGCACCATTTTACTCCGCCAAACCGTATGATGGGCCTCGAAAATAGAAGTTAACCATTCTGTGGTCCTGCGAAGACGTGTAAGCAGGCAGATCCTACCAAATTAAAGATTTAAGAAGTAAACTTTCATATTACTTTAGGTAAATTGTGCATTTAGCGACAAGAATAAATCTGCATGCTAAGCCCGAGTATCTGATATCGTGCATGAAAATGGGAGCGAAAGCATGCTAGAATATACTTGCATGATCGCGTTGCTTGCCACGCAGACGATTATTGGAACTTGCGTAAGGCAAAAGTACATTATCAAAGACTGATCTGACCAATGATATAAGAAATGAAACTAACTTTTTGAGGCAAGAGTGGGTGCTCGATTAATCTGCCGCCTGTTGGTGTCCCAGACCAGGCGCTTAAAGTGACAATTGCGACGAAATCATCTACACTCCTGTCATCACCTGACTTGATGGCAGCTGTACCTAGTTAAAGATAATCCTTCTTGGTTTGAAGGTCCCAGTATTTGTGTTGGCCATGTCCCCAGTTCATGTAATGGAACGGTGGATCTCAAGTTGGAGATTAATATGTCTCCAATCAGTATTTGAAAATTGGGCAAAGTAAATTCTGCTGTCCCTAGATAGAAGAGTCATAAATAGAGCAACAATTATTTCGAAGTACAGTGTCAACATCCCCATACCGGCGATATGTGGTCTCATATAATCGTGATTGAGGGGCTCCGGCTTATCGTCAGCCTATTCAGGTACCAACTGGAGGATCGACAATTGCGCCAGAGATTGGATCGGCAGTCAAGTCAGTTCCTCTTTCCACTTCTCTTGTAAGTAATGCCATGCCTCGGTCGGCAACGCTGACTAAGTTTTGCAATTCCCTCAATGCCCGTTCATTGTTATTGTAAAAGATGCCATCAATGGATTTTTTGTAGTTCGATGTTGAGTTGTGAATCTTTTGATATGCTTCAGTATCGTAAGTACTCGGGTCAACTTCAGCATCGGTTACTTTTCCATGTGGACTCTCCATGTCAGAAGATATATCGGGTGCCAACTCAAGGGGCAGCGTGGCTTTTGTACCCATGACAGCTTCCACAAACCTTTGATCAAAAGATTGATTGTGTCCAGTAGGATCGTCAAGATCATAATTGGGGTTTTCTGAATCAAGGTCTGGACTGTAATCATCATAACCAAGTTTACTAACTCGGAGAACCTTGAGATTGAGACCTTCAATATCTCGGATAGCTGGAGCAACCCATGTACATTCGTCAGGCTTCTGAATTATTTGGTAACCTATCCATAGACTGGTATTCTCTCGATCCATCGAACCGTTAACTTTCAGACTGACATCATTCAAGTACAATTCTATCAAAGAATGACTAGTTTCCTTGATCAAAAGCAGCAGCATCAGAGGGTCTAGATCCATCCGTTTTAACTCCAAACATTTCAACTTGCTAAGGACAAGTCTTTTGCTAGGATAGTATGGGAAGCACCGCAAAGTCCACTGTTCATTTGTCATCCTAGACGCGACCCTTCTATTTCTTATACGTTTGGTGGTTTGCGCCACGTTCCATCCAATGAGACACAAGGTTTCCAAGTCCTGGGCTTTCCCAATTAACAACCAGAAATTTCGAGCAAAAACTGTTTGTAGTGATGTCCTGCTTTCTTGTCTTTTGAATGATATCACTAAGCTTTTGAGATTTTGAAACACTTTGAAAGCATTCTCGACATCGATGTGCACGTTGCATAGGCTATTAATCGTGACGTCAGTGATGTGATCTATAACCAATGTATCTATTTTTCGATGTTCCTCTGGTCGATTCGCCGCACATGCTAGAGTGTTGGCGAATAATCTTGTAGATGTCATGAAAGCATTGCTGACAACCTGGAAGGGTAGGTTAATCTTCAGTCGGGATATATCTGGACCACCTTGCATGATTCTGTGAACTAGACCACTGTAATCCTCCTCTGTGAATGTTGTCTCGTTGAGGCAATAAGATCGAAGGGAGTCAATCAAGTCTGCCATTTCAGGAACTGCAGCATAGATAGCGTTGAAGGTCTCTTTAAGTTGATCAATTTCATCTAACAAATGTGTTAGCTTTGAAATACCTCACTGATGGTTCAAATGAAATAGCGCGAACAGTATGTAGGCTGTGATGCAATTGAGATGAGGGAAAGGTATTAACGCATACCTGTATCTCTAGTTATCATCATATCAATGTAGATGCAGGATGATAATGAAGCTATATCTTGGAGCGTTCTCAATTGATCTGGATTGTCATCGATGTTTTTGAACCGGGCGAATCGCGAGAATTCCAACGAGGTCGTCTTGAAGATTGATGATTTTAAGCCTTGATCAAACGCTTTACAGACTAATCGCAAACCCAAAAGTTGGGTTTTATGATCGCGGGACATCTCGATATTCTTTTGAAGAATTGAGTCAAGGATCTCAGGTGGAAGTCGATCCATGATGTCGTTGGATGTTCGTTAACGCTATACCGAATATGATGGATGGAGTATTGAGATGACGTTTAACTAAATTTTGGAAACGATGTTATAATTTAAAACTCAGCAGTTATGAGTAGGAAAGATTGGGTGTGATGTAGTCGTATTTTGGCCAGTAAATGGATTATTGTAGGTGGTAGAGTAACAGTTGTAGATGGAGTTGGAGTTGATGGTGTGGTGTTCTTGCAACGGTTTCGTAGTCTGATTGGAAGCTCGACGACTAAATAATTTTGTGGGGAGAGGCGAACAATCACAGCCGTGCATGCAAGGCTGACCAATTAAATGATGTTTCTGCTGGAAGTGAAGGTATTATATTAGCTAATTAGTAAGTAGTTCGTTCGTCCTATGAATGATCATGAATTCCAATCAGACTTAAGCTTGTCGGCACTCTTTCACCAGCACCAGCACTAGTACTTAACATATACCGGTACCTATGATACTATTCAATATATATCCATCCGATATATATCCAGTGATATCAAGGAACCAGTACCCAATTTTCACGGGGAGTTAAGACTAGCTAAGGTACTATCTATGCGTTTTCATCTGTTGATCTCGTGAAATTCGATAGAAGATAGCCATACCACTCGAACCACCAGCGGAGAACATTGAACCAATAGTGAGCTTAACCGCCAGCCACATCTGAAAGCCAAGACAGCTTTTTTGATAAGGCTGTCTGTATTCTGTGTGTGCTCTATGTGTATTCTGTGTGTGCTCTATGTGTATTCTGTGTGTGCTCTATGAGATTCTGTGCGGGCTCTATGTGTACTCTATGTGTACTCTGCGTGTACTATGCGTGTATATTGTGTGTGCGAACCACGAAGAACGTGTATCCTACACCTATACCACTTTGAGCACTACATCAAATGAGGAAGGTAGACCACGTGTTGTTGATGAATGAATTCTCGGGAGACGGAACTCTTCCATTCCGGTATATTTCTACATGGTTACCCTTCAACACTATCCCATTAGCTAGCTGATTGTGTTCTTTTTACCTGTTTCGAAATAGCAGGATATGCGTCTCGAGTCATCTCAGGAAAAGACAACGACTGATTGCATGAAGGAAACCAAGTAGTAGTTATATCCACGTTCCTTTTCCGATAAGCATTGTAGTTCTTGATATGTAGATAGGAGTTTAGGAACTGTATAGGCATAGTCTGGTGGTGGCTTCTAACGCATACGACCCAAGACATGCAAGTTTTGGGATACCTAGAGCTTATATACGGAGTCCTCTTACTACTCTTACTACGACACGGTATGCAAGAGCTCCTTTTTGGAAAAGGCTTAGCAGGCTCAGCAGGCTGGAAGACGTACAGTACTTCGTAGATGATGTATGTTCATTGCACAATTCACGACTCCGCAGCCCCTTATTCTTAAATTTCGAGTAAGACCTCGGAAAATGATCTTATTTCACTGATTGGCAATTTCCAAGAAAAAAATACCATTGTAAAAATGCGAGAGATGCTAATAAGCATTGCTTATATTATATCAGGATACATCTATTTCCACAATATCATCATTTCTTCTACACCTTTCGATATCTTGGCATCAAATCTCGGATATGAGACTTCCCCTGCTGAGATCTACGAAACAGTGTTGCATCCAACCAGCATAGATGTCTCCACCAGGCCACACAGCTACCCACATGCTATCTCAACAAGCGCGGAACATTCTCTGTCGGTTATGACAACATTCAAGGATTTTAAGGATTTTCGAAATTCGAATCTCGGTGAGATTTCTATTCGGTTACGACTTGTAACTGATCAATCCGACAGACCCGACGAGGGACAACATGTACCCACAAAAGGAACGATTATGGGAAGGAAAGTATTCTAAAGCATCCTAAAGTATCCTTCGCACAGGTTTCAAGCTGGAAATTTCTCAGAAACACGAGCGGAAAGCAAAGACGTTTTATGGGCGATAAAGGCATTGCGAAGAGGGCAGACAGACCCATGTTCTTTCTCATGCCCAAGGGATGTTTAATAAGGGGGCAAATAGAAAGCTTGGAAGCGCACAGCATATTCTCGCGTTGACTAGGGATTTCGTTGCAAGCTGTGCTCTTGCACAATTATCGCCCACTTTCTATTTGAGCTGTTCGTTTCCACGCCTGTCTGCCTGCATATAACACATGCAACATGTCAGAATCTGCGAGAGAACAAGGTAATGAAGGGAAAGTAATACGGACGACATGCGTAGCTATAAATAGAAAATTGTTGGTTAATTGGATGCTTGGTATCGATCCATTGCGAGGCCTTGATAAGGGGAGGGGAGGGCACGGGGGGCTATTGAATGAAAGGAAGGCTGTGCCGGAACAGTCAGTCTTTTGGATACATGGATATATGCATATATGCATACATACATATAGATAATCTATCGTACAGGATGTCCAATGAAGCGATGAGGGTATTTGTAGTGAAGATGGATGTGTAATAGCATTGAGTACAGGTACACTTGTGTGTGTGGTATAGTTAGTATAGGTATATAGAAAAGGCGATATCAGTATACTCTGCAGTCCGTATATTGTAGATGTGTATATATATATACATATCCTATATCGATTCTCTACTATAACCCAGGTATTCAAACATGCCTCCATGGCCAGTAGATCCCTACTGATCTACTCTACTCCATCCAGCACTTTGATTTCCATCAATACCAAATGGCGTGCGTGCTTGGACGTCTTCTGAGTCCGAAGTGCCGGCCGGTTGGATGAAGGTCTTTCTTTAGCATCTTTGATGGATGCACGTTCGTTCGTTCGTTTGGACCCTGGATATTTGATATTCGAGATTGCCATTGGAAGCTGCTGATTTCTTGGTACGGAATGCATACTTTTGGATGTTGATTATCACTTTCTGGATGTATATACATATACATATACATATGTATACATGTACACTTCGTACATGCGACTGTGTGCTTTGCATGGTGCCGATACAACACAATATGCGCGGTAACCTCTATCGATGCCAGCTGATTTCGTGTTGGGTTGTGTGGTGTTGTGTGCATTCTTTTGTGTTGTGCTGTGTTGTGTTGCATCGTTCTCATCCCTATCTTTTTGTGAATTCCAATCCAATGTAGATATCAAAGCAAAAGACCAAAGACACACATCCAATAGAACGATCCTTTTCTACCAATTAATCCTGGATCCAGCCTCATCGAGTTAAACTCAGGGTCAACTACTAACCTTACGCTGCCTCACTCAATCGTCACTCATCCCGTCACCCATCCCGTCACTCGTCGCTATCAAAATCCACGTTTTTAATTGATTAAACCATGTTGATTTTATCGTGATTTGGTCTTTTAATTTCTGCATTTCTTTTTCTGTTTTCTGCTCCTCCTCCTCCTCCTCCTCCTCCTTCTCGTCCTTCTCATTCGCTCTCCTCACTTTCTTCTTTCTGTCTCATGCATCTTTATCTCACCATCGCCACTCTCATCGTCGTACATCCTTTACGTCTCTCCTCTTTTTCTGCCCCATCAAAAATATTCCTCTTGACGGTAACCGCTACATAAATTCGACATTCGTTTGTGCATACAGCCATACAGCCATACACCCATACACCCATACATATTTACTTCCATACGATACTTCCATACGATACTTCCATACGATACTTCCATACAACGTCCGACATCCTTTACCATTCCACTTTCTCCCATCAGATACGAAATTTTTATATCGTGGTTAATTAACTTGCGACAATCCCGGAAGTGCCTATCTTACCACGACCACACACGACCACACTGCCACTACCACTACCACCACCACCACCCACCACTGTCACATCCACATTCGCTTTCACGTCAACTGCGCCGATTTTCAAAAAGAAACCCCAACCCAATCAATACCTCTTCCTTCTTGGTACATTCAACTCGAATCGTTTCAATTCACTCCAGCCTCAATCCAATTACTTCCTTTTCTCTACAATTCTAATTTCTGCCAGAAAGAAGAGGGAAAAAAGTATCCACAATCGTTTAAGTTCGAGAAATTGTGAAACGGAAGACTCGGGCTTCATCCTCCAACAACCTTCCTTAACCTACCACCCTAGTTTTTGGAACACATCTTCGATTCCAGAAGGAATTCAATCTTGGATATTTACTCAGCCTCATCAAACCAGTCAACATCTCTGCAGGTCAGAGAACGCGCGACTAACCTGTCACTCGTTTGTTTGTTTGTTCGTTTGTTTGAATCCTCATCTGTAAGAAAAAAAGAATTGCAATGTTCATCTAAATTCTGCTACATTTCTCTGCTCTACGCAGTCTGTTGCGGCCATGTATGGTTCTACCTTGACAATGCCTCCGGTCTTCGAATCGAAGACCGCTTTCCCTCGTTCTCACTCTTCTTCCAATATTCCCGATTTAGTTAATGTTGAGTACAAGAGGTCTTCCGTTCACAGCGATACCGAACTTCCACGATCTGCGAGTTTTAGCACCCTCCCAACTATTGAAGATGCGAGTACCGACTATAATGAAGGGGAATTACATAGACTGAACTCTGCCGCGAGCACCCCATCTTTTCCGTTCCCACAAACAGAAGCACCTTCACCGAAATCAAAATCCATTCATGAAGGAAAATCGACCAATCGACTCAGGAAGGAAGACAAGTCAAAGAATGAGAGAGTTGGGAGGAGACAATCATTGGTGGCACGCCCAAAATCTTGGATTCAAAAGGTGAAGGGATCCCCCGAGAGAAACCCCGCTCCTGAATATACCAATTCAACGCCAGATAAAGTACCCCCAATGCCGCAGATTTCCAAGGCTTCTAGAGACAAGAAGAAATCTGTATCAGAATCTTTTGCTACGTTTGCACGAAAGTCTTGGATTTCGTCATCATCAAGATCGCCATCCCCAAGTAATCGAAAAGCGGGAAAGCAAATTGAGGACGATGGGAGACATGAAGGACCATCAAAAATGGCGACCACGATACTTGCTCCTCCGGCAGTCATTCCCGCGAAATTTAACCACACAGTTGAGGATACCGATAGTCTGTCAAAACCACCTCCAGTGAAGAGGAATTCAACTCTTCAAAAGATCAGGCAGAGGCCGACTAGCATACTGGGTATCGGGAGCTTCGGTTCCGTCAATTCATCCACCAGCAGTCTACCAGGTAGCTCAATAGACAATAGATCTACTCCGAGGACTTCAATTGACAAAGTGCCTCCGCTACCCAAAAATTTCTCCACGGAAAAGCTGCTAAGTGTTGAGACACCACGAAAACGAGATGAACTGTGGCAGGCTTTCCGAGGGCTAGAAAACGATTACTCTAAATTTCAATCTAAATCACTTTCGTTAAAAACCAACGTCGTTCGCTCTACATTATTACCATTTCTTCGAAATAATATCAACCACCCATCCAATAGATGTCTTCGCCCGGAAGATATTGATAGAAGAATAAAAATCTTTAATAAATGGTGGCTTGGGCTTCTAGAAGTACTAGATGGACGTGCAAATCAAATAGTATCTGGTGTAGATCGTCCTGTACTACTTGAAGCCATCGTGATGATCATGACACGGCCAGAATGGAGACTCGGACCATCGCAATTCTCGCCTCTATCCGAAAGATCTCCTAGCCGATCACCTGAGCGCATGTCTATACGTGGGAGAAAATCTTCAAGCTCCCTGAATTCATCAGGGTCACAATTTTTAGCCGAGTCTGTCTATCACAATGTCAGGAATTTGTTTATTCAAAACTTAACATCTCAGATGCACTTTGTGGTTGCCAAAATGTCACTGAGACATGCTCCTGCAAGTTTGGTCACATTTTGTGGAAAGGCTGCTGCTTATGCATTCTTCTTTGTGCCTGGCATTGCAGAAATACTGGTTCGAATATGGAAAATACCGGCTGATACTTTAAAACGTGTTGCCGAAGAGTTGGGTTTACCAAAACGACCCAATAAAGCAGAAACTGAAGAAGTTACTGCTACATTTCCGCCAAATGTTCGAGTACTGGGTTGGACGTCAGTAATGGCAATGTCTAACCAGCTCCGGAAAAATCTTACATTGTCAATTCTCGTTTCCAAGATACCATGGTACGGTCCGTGGGCTGCTAGATGGTGCGGACGAGATAGTGATCTTTTCTATGTCTTTTCGAAACATTATCATATCTTGGCCGAGCAATTCATGCCTTCAGATCTTCCGTTTGCGAGCAAAGCACGCGCGCCAGGATTTGTTTTGGTTCAAGCACAGATTCTGATTGCTCTAGATGCTACAATTCATCGTCAACCAGCAGTTGAAGCACTTCCAATTACCTTTGACGACGTACTTGCCGGTGCCGATGCATCCGCTGCTGCTTTACCTCTCCCCTCTACCAATTCAGCTAGGCTAATGGCCGAAAATCGCTTAATTATGTTACTTCGAGACTTCCTTTCTGAAAGACCTGCCGACTTCGAACCTGCTCGAATGACTTTCGCCCAGGCTTTTAGCAAAATGATGCAAGCTGCAGCACAAAGGACGTCTTTGTATGATCATAATGCATGTTTCGTTTTGTGCGACTTTATGGATGAAGCACTTTCATTATTTGTTCGATTTCATCATGCTCATGAATTTGAAGATGATTTCATCGCATGGCACTTTTGGCTGGATGTTTGCAGGAAGATTCTAGAGAGCCAGAACAGCATGTCTGAAATTCGTCTATTTGCATTCCTCTATTCTGCCTGGAATCTCGTCACAAACAATGAGACTCGAAAGGAGATTCTGTGTTTGGAGTGGTTGCTTACCGAGGAGACATTTGACAAATTCTTCAATCATTGGTGTCCCATGGTCCGAGCATATTACATGCGCTTGTTATGTTGGAGACTGTGCCGCGAGGATAGGGAAGCTACTGATCTTGATACGTGAGTCATATTTCATTCACCTTTCGTGAGGCACATTGACTAATTAAACCACAGAAAAATCTTTGGTATTGTTTCCTCGCGGATCAAGAGTACCTGGGCAAATTACCTTTTCCTCAAACAAACTGCTGAGACTTCCGACCTTCTTCCTCCATCTACGACACCTTGTTTTCCAGCACCTGGCCGACGACTTCTTATCATCCGTAATGATACACATATACCTGCGCCAAATCTTTTTCTAGGATTTGATGGCTTAATGACAACTAATAACGCTTCAAATCTACCTCAAAACTCGTCTAATGCATACAAAAGACAGTCACTTCTAGGAGATCTGACACAACTAGAAAACAAAGAAAACGAAAACGAACGTCCAAAACCTGCTAGCGAAACGCCCACTACTCCAAGCAAGAAGAGATGGACGTTCATGGGGAAAATCATCCCATCTCTATCGTCTTCATCTGAAGCAGCAGCTTCTCTTTCCACATCCGTCAAACCTGCAACAGAAAAGAAAGCACTGGAGGAAGCAAGAAAAGCTACATCTTTGGCAAGAACTAGACCAGCCCTTCGTTCCAAAAATTCAAGTGACAGCGAAACCCCTCCAGCTACCGCATCTCATCGTGCCTATAGCTTTAAATTTTCCTTGGAATAAGCTCAAAATTTCGAAAAAGTGCATTCAATCCTTCAAAATGGTGCAGCTGGCAGAGGACCTGCTGGTTCTAATGTTTCAAATGAAAGAAAACTTACACCACCTCGTCTTCCTGCCCCAGCTCATGCATGGCTTGGTGCTCGAGTTCCAGGAATGAGTAAGGAAGTAGCACCTCAGGATCCAAAACTTGCGGGGAGAGATAGGTTTGCAAGATAGAAATACGCGGGTAGGGCGTTGGCGGAATGGATGCTGATTGTTGGAGAGTGCAATAATTTTGTTGAGAGGAGAAGATCGGAAGGAGTACCAACCCTGAAATGGGTGGAGGTTCCTACTTTAGGTGTAGAGGGATTTAGGAAATTTACTGCATAAGAAATGATGCAGTGATGATGAAGCGCGATCTGTCTAACTTTGACTAGAATGGACGGATCAGAAGATCATGGGAGGGGTATTATTTTGTACAGGGGATGAAAGTAGTGGAATTGGATATAACTACACTGTTGATCCGAAAGGAGTGAAGTGGTAATTATTGAGTGGGATGAAAAAGTATGAGATGGTTAGATAATGAGTACTGTCACAGACACTCCACTGCATTTTTTGGTTCGAGCAATAGGAACTTTTGATTGATTGATTGGACATGGATTGGAGGATTGGAATGGGTACACTCCTTCTTAGCGAATATGAAATACATATTAGATACCTGCATAGCAAATGGTGTTGGGCTTTTTTTTTTCTTCTAACCTTTTACGGCTCTTGGGTGGTGTGGTTGCATTGCATTGCGTTTCTTTCCTTTATCCATATTTCATAGGAGACCGTTTTTTTTTCTGGCTAGCTCGTTTGCATATATGTGTGTGTTTGGTTTCTTTTGTTGGATATGGTATGATGCGGGGATAGAAGTGGAAGGGAGACTGAGGGATGGGAGGGTATTGGAGGGATGACTATAGATGGGGATGGGGACGGGGAATATATTGGGGTTGAGAGTTGTGGGGTGAGTTGTTTGGAGGGAAGGAGATGAGGAAAGGATGGTGAAAATGAGGGATTGAAGAGAAGGCTGGAAAAGAGGGTTATTTAAGACGGATAGGGAGGGGATTGGTGATGGGGTATATGATATTGAATATCATGGATTCGGATAGGATATGATAGGATATGATAGGATAGTTGGAGTGCAATATATGGGATGGGTGCATGGATGCATGTATACATGAGATAGGTGGATTTTTGAGAATCGAATGAATGGACTTGAGTCTAGTATTTGCTTTTTTGTGTTGAGTTTTCACTCTCTGTGACTTTTTCGTGTGTGTTGTGTGGTAAAAGCTTGATGTATGTGAATGAATGAATGAATGAATAAAACTATACATTTATGTATGTATTCATGCTATATGTAAAACTCATCAGTTAGTTAGTTACTTACTTACTGTGCATAATGAATACAATACAATACCATTGTGTTGTTGAAATTAATAAATAGTTCGAAAGTAATAGAAGAAAAAAAGGATATGTGGGCATGTTATGTTACCTTCTTGTCTGTGTGATGTTGGTGTGTGGTGTAGTGTGTGGTGAAATGAATAAGTTGATGAATAAATAGTTAAATCTGGAGAGAGATAGAGATAGAGATAGAGAAGGAGAAGGAGAAGGAGAAGGAGAAGGAGAAGGAGAAGGAGAAGGAGAAGGAGAAGGAGAAGGATTATATATCGCGTGGCAAGATTGAATGATTGAATGGTCAGTGATGATTGATGATTGAACTGGAGCTCTATCTCCATCTCCAATTGATATTGATATTGATACTGTAAAATTTCAAAGTCGAATTCAACATTAAGATATGAAATCATGGTGCATCATGCCTGATCTGCTCTACTCTGCGCTGCGCTGCTCTGCTGTATCTTCCGTGTCTGGCTTCCAATTTAATTAATTCTCCAACTTCACGATTCAAATTGACATCGTGGTTTGAGGACTCTATATTTGGATTCCTGAAATTTCCAATTCATTCCATTCCATCGAATGAATACGCAGCTCTCCTCACCTCACTTCTCCAAACGAATTTTCCTCTCTTTCCCCTTCCCCTTCCTCTTTCGCTCACCTCCACTCCACGTTCTCCGCGTCCAATTTTCTGCCTCCCCATCCCGTTCCCGTTCATCCTCTCCCACCAATATACGATTAAGAATCGCATCTTCCCTCAACAACGGATCAACCTCCTCTCCCTTCCCTTGCCCCATAAAAATCCTCTTCTCCCAATCCTCCATATCCAATTTCTTCCGTCCCTTGCGCGTGCGTCTCTCGGTCTTCTCCGCCAATTCCGCATACGCTTTGGGGGTTCCCTGTAAATGGAGTTTGTGCGCATATCGTCTATCTCTAATTTTTTGCAGGTCGGATATTATTTTTGCTTCTTCGGTGCTCTCGTCCTCCTTCTCGTGGTGTTCTCTCCCGTCTTGTCCCAATCCGATTTCTCTCAAGCTGGGAAATTTCTGCAGGCTGATTTTCGAATGGCTGTATCTGGGTTTCGTTTTTAGGATCGGTAATGTGGTACCGGTTTGGGGGTCTACGGCATTGAGTATTTTGTTGAAGGGTGGGGGGAGAGGTTTGTTGTTATCTTTTTCTGGGTATGCTTTGATGAAGTCTGGACGGCCAGGAGGTTCGAGGAAGTTTTCTGGGAGAGGCCCGAGCTGGCGACGATGTTTAGTTTTCGGTTTGGGTTTTGGAGGGATGTCGAAGTTGGGGATGTCGGAGTTGGGGATGAGAGGAGCGGAAGCTTGGCTCCGCCAACCGGGAACTTGGTCTTCAGGAACGGATTTGAAGATGGAGGGGGTGTAGAGGGGAAGGACGGGTCGCCAGGGACTAGAGGGGGAGAGAATATCGTATTCGCGTTTTGCGTTTGAGGGGGGTGGGGAGACGGGTTGTTGTTTCCATCCCGGAACTTGACCGGGGGCGACTTCTTTGAGGATTTCTGGGGAGGCAAGTGGAAGGAGGGATTTCCAGGGACTGTCGGGGGCGTTGATATCGTATTCGCGTTGCGTTTTATCAGATTTTGGAACAATAGCTTGTTGTTTCCAGCCCGGGACTTGATCAGGAGAGACTTCTTTGAGAATTTCTGGAGAAGTCAAGGGGAGAAGAGGAAACCAGGGACTATCTGGTGCATTTATATCATATTCACGAGACTTGAGCCTTTTCTCTTTGGCTATGGCGTGTTGATCCCATCCTGGAACTTGACCGGGGAGAACTTCCTTGAGGATCTCTGGGGAGGTTAGGGGAAGCAGAGGAAGCCATGGACTATCTGGTGCGGCAATATCATACTCGCGCTTGACCTTTTGAGGGGAGGATTTTGCTGTGGAGGTGGGTTGGGGAGTAGTAGTTGGTTCCACATAGCCTGGAACTGCGCCAGAAGGTACTTGTGTCCAGAATTCAGGCTCCTCAAGTGTTAAAGATGCCCAAGGATTAGGTTTAGCAGTGGTTGAAGCTCTACTTGGGTAAGCAAAGGTACCCGATGGTAGAATGTAACTTTCTGTACCAGTAAGGCCAGCAATAGGAGGAATAGTTGGAGGATCAGGAGGCAAGCCGAATGATTGAGTGAGAGTTGATGGTTCAATAGTTGGTGAAAAAGGGATAGTTGATATCGTGCTCGTTGTAGAGAATCCAGGAACTGTTGAAATACTAGAAGTGGAGCGGGTTGAGCTAGAAGATGTCAATTTAGAAATTGACGAAGATTTTTGACTGATCGTTTGCGTCGTCAAACTCAAGAGTTTAGATGAAGATGTAGTCCCCGACTGTGGAGTTGAGATAGATGACTTAACAGAAGACTTCAACGAAGAAGTAGATGTCATTTTCGCAGATATCTTCGACGTAGGATTCACATTTTTCAACTCATATATCTGCATAAGAAGTACTCCGCCCAAATTACTCCCACAATATTTGCCATCATTAGACGGGCAGGTCGATTGACAAAATGAAGCTGTTTTAACGGAGAGTATTGAGATGTAATTGGAACACCAGCAAGATCCAGGCTCTATGCCAGAATAGCGGTATGGTATTCCATTTTGCCCCGAGATAGAACATGCATTTACACAACTCTGAATTGTATTCGCGGCAGGTCCAGTCAAATTGAGCAGCGGAGAGCCCAAAGGTTTTCCCCGAGTACCATCTTCGAAACATCCGAAATTATCATATGTCCCAACGTTGGTTGTTACTGATGAAACACTTCCTGTATTAAAGAAGCCTCCATCGCGAGGTAATGTTTCTCCACGCTTGACAGGCTCATTAACCAAGCCGAGATGTGACACTTCAGGCAGTGGAACTTCTCTCTCGAATTGATGAAGCACCTCGTAACAAGATTTGAATAACTGATGATCAGATGGATTGGTGCCCAAACACGGTGATGCAAATGAAGGAACAGGGATAGTGCTGGACACTAGAAATTGTATGCAAAAATCTTTCGCGTTGCTGGGCTCTGATAAGAGTGCGTCTAGACAAACATTGATGGCACTGAATAATTGAGACGAAGTGACTGAAGTAATGCCTAGAGAAACTATGAACAGATTTGACAGAATCATAATGTTGGATATTAAAGACCCGCTACTGATTCTAGATGACAGCAATAGATTTATGATATCTATGAGGGTAACCTGACTATAACTAAGACGCATATCTTAGGGCTTGGCACTATGAAGGGTTGGAATGCTTAAGTAGAAATGCAGTTCACATCTGTAAAGAATGTTTCATATTGCGGCACTTCCGCTATGAGCTACTCGAATTCATCCCTAGGACAAAATCCCACAAAGCATTACACTCTGCAATGTTAATGAGAAATCAACCTACTCAAAATCTTGTGCTAAAGCCAAAGATTGTCCACCTGGGCCTCGTTACGAGTTTCTACTTCCACAACATCACTTGATTGAGTTAAATAACACAACCATAGTTGGCGTTGAAGTGACGTGGCGACATGGCCGTCCATGTGCTGATTCCTGAAGAATGTTGACTTAGAGACACGCGCCTCATCACCATACTTCCGGAATGTATCCATTCACTCGGTTTATATTTGACTGTAAGCCGAGTTAAAGATATTATAGCTGATACGAGGTTACTCCATACTGCACCATGCTTCTACGGTAGACAAGAAACGGTTTAGCTGTCAAGGCGCGGTAGATTCTTGTCGCGTATTCGCGAAGTCACGTGCACGTCATGAACGACGCTAAGATATGACTAGCTCGATTCAAGCTATCGCGATTTTGATTTCAATTGTTCTTGTCGTTTGGCATTGTGACATGAATTTCATCGATAATGAATTTCAACGATAGCACCATTAGATTTGTACATGTTTTCACCACCAGACTTTAATAAAGGCCATTGTAAACTTATTTAAAGTTGACAGCCCACCAATAGACGAAGCAAGATTTTACGTCTACGACAGCTTCGCGATCGTAAATCAGATTCTATCGCACCTCTTCATTCCTATGACCGCCGCCGGTCCACATCCTACTGCAGAATTCGAATTTCCGGATGATCATTCAAACCACACTCGACCTCCATCTTCTTGCGCCTCAACTATAACTGAGAAGTACATACCACCGGCGGTCCCTTCGCCTCCGCGATTGTCAAATCATCACCTACCTCCCGAACAACCTTTCCGTGAAACAAAACACGCATTGATAACAGAAATGTCGACTAAAGTTCCCGATCAATGGCTCTTCACAGAGGCAGAGCTTAAAGCCACTCCATCTATCCTCGAAGGTCTCTCGCCCGAGGAAGAGCGTATTCGCAGAGCAAAAGGCGTTTCTTTCATGTCATCAATCGGAAATATGCTACATATCCCTATGACCACTGTGAGCGTCGCAAGTCTTTACTTTCACCGTTTCTATATGCGCAGAAGCATGGTTTTAGACAAAAAGGCTTGCACCGGGATTCATCACTATGTAAGTATATTCTTTATTATCTAATTCTTAGGGTTTCAGTGAATCATCACCCTTTTATACCACATTTCCGACGCAGACTTCACCATACTTGAATCAAAATGGCAAAGCCATATGCTATGTTTTTGGTTGTTTGAGTTTTGCTTGTCTAACTCTGTTTTACGTTCTCCGGCGCAATCAATATTGACTAATTTTATCAGGAAATTGCAGCGACAGCTTTATTCCTCGCGACAAAGACCGAAGAGACTATACGAGGAACCAAACAATTTATTTTCTCCTGCATCAAGATTGCTCAGAAGAATCCGAAGCTCGAAGTTGATGCCAGCTCGAAAGAATATTGGCGATGGCGTGAAAGCATTCTAATGTATGAGGAGCTAATGTTGGAACTATTATGTTTCGACCTCTCTGCGACATCTCCGTTGAAATACCTTGTGGGTTTCTTTGAAGAATTTACAAAGGTTGGTGTCGAGTCTGCGATAATCAAAGAACTCAGGAATTATACATGGGCATTGATCTGCGACACACACCATTCAACTTTAGGTCTCTTAACAAGCCCTCGGATTATTGCAATCACAACTCTTCTATTCGCCGCGACTGCTAAAAAATGCGAAATCCCCCAGATAGATGGTAAAGATTGGTGGGAGCATCTTGAGGGTACTGAGCCTCAAATTGTTGAAGCTGGACTAATATTGCATAAATTCCTAAGCAACAGTCCTTTTCAGATTACAGACCAAGATCAACCCGGAAACGCGGCTGCCAAATATCTTCATGCTTCAAGTGGGAAAGAAGAACAAAATGGTGCTGATAATGCTGTAAAGTCTGAGCATACTCCAAGTAAAAATGGCAACGGTCATGTCCATGGGAATGGGACAGATGCTTCGGAGCAAAATTCCCAGTCAGACCCTGAACCTCGTGATAGCCAGCCCAAAGAAAAGCTTGAAAATACTCAGCCAGATAGCAAGTCAAACGCCTCAATGAATGATGAATCTCGACCTTCGCCTACCTCTGGAACAGATGATGCTCCTTTAAAAGCAGCCGCCAATGATCTTTCAAGCCATAAACAGACCACATCTGCAAATGATGTTTCGTCAAATATCGATCCTGACATGATAGTAAGCCCAAAACGCAAGGCAGATGAACAAATAGAAGAAGTGCCGTTAGCAAAGCGAGCAAGAAGAGAAAATATTAGCTCTGAAACTCTTGCAGCTTCGAACGATGGGAGCACACTACCGGACGAGAGTCAAGATGATGTACAAAATGACAAAGATGATGCACTCAAAGACAATGAACTTAACTCCGAGCTTGAATCCAAAACCGCTGTTGTGGCAACTGAGACCGACGCCGGTACAGAGGAGCAGCAAGAAGAAGGAGAGGTGGAGCAATAACAATTCTAATCACGCTACTCGGCTCGACTATGGTGTTCTTGGGTCATTTCATGTACTATTGGATTAGGGAAAGATATGGAGTTCATGGGATATACAATTGTTATCGAGAGAAAAGCCTCTCGTGGAGTTTGGTTCAGACATGGGACGGGGACAAATATGAGGTGTACAAATATTGGGCGGGTGGAGGAATATTACGCGAACAATATGAAAACACGAAGAGCAAAGCCTGCCAGGAGATATTTTTTGCTAATGCGTTAATCATATGGCTCTGTACATTGAGTTATCATATAGACATACTACATTATTGAAAATATTGAAAGGCTCTGTGTCCATACTCGTAGTACCCCTCAATATCCCAGTCCAGATTCAACAATCAAATCATCCTTCGAATATATTCAAATAGTGTCTTAATCCCCCTTGTCCAAGTGACACTTTGATGATAATCAACTCCAAATTAAGCGAACACCTCCTCTCCGTAGACCCTCTGATACTCCGCAGCCACACGATTCATGGTGTGATCATCGGGTACCACATCAAATCCGTTCATATCAAGCGTCCGAATATACTCTCTGTCCAGTGGACCTTTTGCGTCTTTCAAATACTTCAACATGGCCACTGCGTCGCTTATATCAAACTGCGCCTTTCGATCCCTGCCACCGACGTAGATTCTTCTTAATTTCCTCTCCAATGCCCATTCAATTGGGGCTGCGTAAACAAATATATTGTCACCCTAAAAAAGAACCAAATTCTCTTCCTGCGCCTGTTCGAAGAGCCGCTCATCTGTCGCCTGAGTTGTGAATAGTCTCATATCCTCGTTCATCCACTTTCGATTGAATTGGCATTTTCTTGCAACTTCCAATACAGCATTTTGGAATGGTTCCTTGATTTCATCGTCCGTGGACCATTCGGGGTGAATAATATAATTCAGGTCGCCAGTAGCCTCGCGACTACTAAGATGCCAAACTGCGAGGAAGCCTCCGGCGGTGACAATCTCGCTAGGGGCGAATGCTACAAGGTATGGATCATTTGACATCTCTTTGTCGAGCTCTTCCAATCCTACAACAGATTAGCAAAAGAATACCGTGTTTGAAGATATGTTGCTGTGATCGAACTTGTCTGAAGTCATCAGCACTTAAAAACTCCTTCAAGCCAGACATATCTTAGTCAAACGGTTTGCGTACCCTCTTTTTTCCCGACAAAAACAGTGTGAGCTATCGATGAGAATGAGTTGTAGCAGATATAACAATCCAGGCTTTAAGATCAGTCTGTGTGAAGAAGACAACAGAAAAGCTAAGAGTGATGTGAGTTACCATGGATCGAGGAAATGGACCAGGAACGAAAAGATGGTAGGAACTCTGAAACTGAAGATTTTGAGGAAGGAACAAGGATATGCAGGATACAAATCTGGAAAGAATCTAGGGGTCTATTCAAAGTGAAATGAGCTGAGATGAAGGTGCAACCTCGCACTCACGTGTACCTTACCAGGACACAGCAGTGCCAATACCGCTTCGCTGTCGAAATATTAAAGAGTACAAAGGGTAAGGAGTTGGTAGATAGTTTTGACAGGTGTTGACAGCAACAAAGATAAACCATATCATGGTTATCAAACTCTACAAGAAATCAAAACATATGCATCAGTTCCTCGAACACCTTTTGGTGTTGACTGTCATGTTGACTATATGATGTGCGCTGCGCTTCATCAATACTTAGGTCTTTCTTCCATTAAATCACACTGTATAAAACCAGCCCACATTCGTGATGATATTCCGCTTTTCAAAGTTTTCGTCGCATCCCCGTTCTTCTAGAACCAATTTTCCATCCTCAGTCACCATTTCAGACGGTAACTCTCTTAGCATATCTGGCTTAATAGGAGGCACAGAACTTGTCCATTCGGGCCCGACAACATGAGTATACGGGGGATAGGGATCACCTTCGTTCTTCCGTCGAATGTGTTCCCCACTTCGACGCATTCCTAGAGCCAACCTCCAGTTAAAAGCGTGTACTAACTCCTCCACTATACATGCAACAACTGCATAGCGGATCGGATCAGAATCTTTCGGATCTGGTATTGAACTTAAAGACCATTTCTCCGTCGACTGATACCAAAAATATTCCGTCTCGCTACCCAACGGAACATAATCACCCATCATCAAGATCTCATACATGCGGTAAGCGCTGCGGAGTGGAGTGTCCCGAGCCTCCCAGACGCGGACATTGCGGAGAGTTGTATGATGCTTGTTACGGGTTTCGTATAATTTCTCGTTGTGGGCGATGGCTGAAGGGGCAACAGGTTCAGGCAGTGGAAAACTCCACGATGAAAACGGTACAAAAAGGCGAAAAAGGGTCAAGTATGGATGCGGATCGATATGTCGAAGACGGATGATGCTTCCACGAAGCTCAAAGCGGGTACTGAACAATTTACTGAACCATTTTTTGATACTATACTTTTTTCGCATCCACCAAGTAATTTTGAAACGAGGTTGACGACGACGCAGCGAACCCATGATAAAGTACAACTGATGGTTGTGAAGTTTACTGAATACTTCGCGCAGTTGTGGAAGTTGCGGGAGTTGAGAATAAATGCTAACGACAGTATCTAGCGCGAGAACGCTGTGTGGCTAAAGCGTGTTAGTAAGCCGTGGCTGATGGTTTCTACGCCTTTGTATCACAGCACCAAAATCTCGTGACTTATGTACTAGTTTGACAACACCAGCATATCAAATCTGCCAAAATCAAGATTCTTTTGAGATACTATTATTTCAAAACTGAATAACAATTTAAAATGGTATTATAAATTGAACAGAATAAAGACATTCTATAAATCATAAGCTGGCAGTATATAAATTGCAATAAAAAGTATAAAAAAATACTTATTATTGAATTAAAAAAGAATTTTGAAAGTAGTGCTGTCTTTTTGGTGCGCCGAGTTCGCGTTCAGAGAGTGTCGACGGCTCACTCAGTGATGATATTGATAGGTGTCGGGAAAGGAGTGGGAATAGATATCACGCAAAGTCATCCATCTATTAGCTCTCTCTAAAATCAGAATATCTAATTGAAAAAGAAGTTCTGAATCTAAATTTGAATTAACATTCTGATATGGACACATTAATCTTCAAGTTTCTTTCGATTTATTGAGGAATGGGTATCTCAGTTCAAGAAACCGTCTCACTATTTTGCGTTTAGTCTGCGGGTTGGGACTCTGTATCAAGTTTGCCCATGATCATCGCCCATAGTTTGATCCTATGCACGTTGTGGTAACAAGCTAAGATATTTTTGTTTTCGCTCATAGTCTACATTTGTCTCTACCAGTCTATGAGACTCCCATAAAAGGCATTTATAGCAAACTTCACCAGCCCATTGCAAGATTTCTACCATTGCCAAATGTTGAAACCCGTAAAATATCCTGTATATTACTCCATATAAGATATGGATTTGTAACTCGCTGGATTATCCCCCCGTTGAACCTGAATAAACTAAGGCTCGGCTTGTTCTATATACCATATTTCAAACCACTAGCCCGATCATCAATATCAGACCCTTCCCCTACTTCGTAGATGCCTAACTTATTCACAATACCAAGTTGCAGCTTAGGACAACGAATCGCATTACGGGATGTATGATATATTGCTTGGTCAGATGCATTGTTATCAGTTGTGATATTCGGAGGTTGGGAAGAGTTTCAGGAGTTTCTCCACCCCTTTACCTAACATTTATATGCCACAGAAGCCTGATCGGTCAGCTGGTCGTGCTACTTGCTTTCACAAAGCCAAAATTTTAAGATTTCCGAACATAGAACCTGAAGTACATTTTCTTTGTGGTGCTGGTAGCTATCTGTTACAAAATTCTGAGGGTACTTTGAAGACATTAGAACCGCCATCCATATCTAAGATATCGTTGAAGACAGGGGTTTCAATATTCCAGGCTGCAAATCAGCTATCAGAAGCTTTCAATCCCGAGAAAAAGAAAAGATTCAGATCATTCCGAGTACTTATTCTTGATCGCCTGTGAGTGCTGTATTCTAAACATTAAGCCCTGAGATGTAATCTTCCAATCTGGACTTTTGAATACCACGGTTTGGAAATGAATATCCCTACTGATGATTTCTAGCCATCGAAGCGCCACCTTTGAGTCGCCGGATAAAGCTTTTTGTAACTCTGCAAATGTTGGCCTGCTGGATAGTCTTTGGATTTATTTCGAGCTTTGTAGCTTTTAGGGTGGTCTTTCGCCCAGACTGCCTCTCCAAAATACATCCACTGTCGCTCAAGGCCTTCCCAATCTTCAGTAAAACAAGAAGGAGCCGTCCTTCTTATCAGTGCATAATCGATTTCAGGTTGCTTCCATGTGTTATAATCAGGATCCCCGTGAACTTTCTTGCCGGGAATAGACCTCAACATATTCATTTCCTTTTGAATCCAATCCTTTAAAAAGTAGTAATCGTTCTCGTCATCGCTAGGGCCCCACCAGAAGGCATTTTCGATCTTCTCAAATTTTATTAATGCCGTTCCACAACTTCCACCATAGTGGTGATTGTACTCATCAAAATGGTCAGGTCTGTATGATCCTGGGTATTCGCCAACTCCCACATGACTGTCGTCATAACATCTCCACTTGTCAACCTTCTCGGGAAAAGCTTTTCGGATATCAATTCCTTTGTAGTAATTTTCCAATATCCACTCTTTGTGTTTCTCCTCCTCAAATTCCACGAGATCATCAAAATCTGCTTTCATAAAAGCGTCGACTCCATCAAAGTTTCTCCACATATTGTGAAAATGGCCAGGATGTTGCGCCTCGAATTCAGTGCCATCCCGCCAAGCACCCGAAGCTTGAGCAAGCACCAGTTTTTGGAGTCCCGGTAATCGTGAAATCATCGCAGCTGGGGTACATTCCGTTCTTCGTGCGCAGGGAAATAGTCTTGATTTCTCCCAGCAATCGATATCAATTGCAAGATATTTCAATTTCTCGCGACAATTCTGCACTTCCAATGCGTGAAGAAACCCAGTATTGTGTAAGTGACCGACTCTACTGCCGATGAATATGATGTCCTTGTCCCAGTCCACCCATTGTCCGAAGCATTTCGATCTCCTTTTCAAGGCAACACTTCTGGATTCGTGGTTCACTCGCGCAAGGGGAGGCTCAAAACATCTCTTTTTGCAACCGCATGGTATCGCGTGCCATTCAAAAGAAGTGGGGCGACCAGTAATGGTGTAATGGTTTGGTATGTTGTAAACTTCGATGAGACGACCGGACCGTGAGTCCTCAGCAAAGTTCCAAACCATGGTCCTCAATTCAATTGGAAGAAAACGAAAGGAATGAAAAGTCGAAGGTGGCTGAGAAGCTGCGCAAGCCTCTTTTGCCATTTTCCTAGTTAAAACCATGATTTGTTATTATTAAGAGCACTGCCTAGAGAAAGTTGAGTCTTTGGGCAGGTCGAGGTGTTCGAACAATGAAATCATCAAGTATCATTGAAAAGTGTTGTAATTTAATGGAGGTTGGTTATGTAGATGGTGACAATGAATAATGATTAGTCAGCATTTTTTAAAGCTTAGAAAGTAATGACCAATCAGAAGCGTGCCCGCCAGACTCTGTAACCTTCTAGTCACGCACTAGTCTCCTAGTCAGCTAGAGAAATTACGTTCTTTATTAACAATAAGTCTAATAGCCGGGCAGCCGGCTATTCTTGCGTGTCATTCTCAAAGCTATGTACAATGGAGTTGACTATATCAATGGTTCTGATTACCTAATACACCTAATGCCAATGCCTAGACTCTACTTGGTATCCGAGATCAAATCAAGCAAGCAATCGTTTTTCTGAATCAAAGTTCAGTCAGAACAATTAGACTTTTTCCATTGCCTCATTAATCGTTGCTGCTCTAAATCACATGAATATCTTCATTGTCAATCATTTCACATTCTATCATTCCAAGAGGTGCCGATTATTCATCAGATTTCAAGTAATTTTTTGCACCACCCTTTTCGTCCGGGTGAGTGAGATACCCTTCCTTCCCACTACTAGCCTCGAGGATCACAACGCCCTGAATACGCTCATTGGCTCATTGATGTCCTAAATATATAAATACATTCACACATGTACTTTCTATGATACATATTCTAAGCATCTATTCAATGTCCAATTCGCTAAATCGAAGATTTATCAAAAACACAATGACCCTTTTACCACATAAAGAGGCTCGTTTGCTATAGCTTAAAAACTTCGGCATATAGAGAAAAGACTCAAGTCAAAAATATTCCACATAAGCTCAATGATTTTCTAGGCTTGTATGCTACAGAGTGATTATGTATTCATCTTATTATTATTCCACATCTTGTTCTTTCCTAGCTATTTAATTAAGGTTAGTGAAACAAAATCCGCCCCACTTGATGTCGATATAAACTTCGAGGTTGTCAAGGAAATTATCTAGGTAGCTTCGTTAGTGTTGAGCACAACTCTTGATATGTCATTTGACATGGATTCCTACGAAACCGTAAGAACCGTAAACTACAGCGATGAGCTACAGTCACAATGACCATATTTGAACCGTAAAAGTCTCAATATTTCATTAATTCATTTAGTGTATCACCTTGCATATATTCTATAAGACCTTAGTTATACGATTTAGTGTATTATCTTGTTAACTAAACAGATCCCCTTTTTTCTGATGAAATCTCTTATTCATTCTTTGATTCTATTAACTATTAGCTTTTCAAGGTTATTGTTACCAATATCATTATTATTAGAATTAAAGATACTATGTAAATTGATTAGAATATTGAATAAAATAAAGAAGGAAAGGAGAAGACAAGTGAATAAAAAAAAAATAAACAAGGGTTTAAACAGTCTATCCTGAGTTGAATTAGTTACTTGAGTAAATTTAATGAAATTGATGAAATTGATAAATTGTATTCACTTTTAATAAATTTATTTGTGAATAGCTTCAAGTGAAGAAGTGAAGGAGTGAAAAAGTGAAAGTGGAAATGAAAGACACTAATTATCTAGTAATCAATTCAAATAAGTGGTCGATACGACCATCGATCAGAGCAATCCGATAATACCTACTCCAAGCTATATCCATGGAAACTAGGGAATAAAATCAAGCTCCTAGAAGACACAACCCGCAATATCGCTAATGCCTTCTTCCAACTCAAACTAGGCCATAGATATATCAAGTCATATTTACATCGATTTAAGCTTTCTAATAATAAGTGTATATGCAATGTGGTTGAAACAATTCTATATCTATTCTTTAAATACCCGATATATTCAAAAGAAAGAAAAGAGATCTTCGAAAATATTCTCACTAATAAGCAAAACTATTAGTTTCTATTATATACAATAATAAATATTGAATTAGCAATTAGTTTTATCAATATAATCAAAATCGCAACTCAGTTTTGGTATCTAGTTAGAATTGATATCCAAAATGAAATTATAGAAGAGGAGGGGATGATTAGTGAGAGAGAGAGAATACTTTGTGAATTAAAGGAAAAGGAGGAGAGAAAAAAGAGAAAAGAGAGAAGAGAGTGAAAGAGCTAGTCCCCTTTCGAAAACTGTTATACGAATTATATATAATAGTGGATTTTAGACCCCAACTTTTGTTTTTACTTCCCTAAGTGTATCATTCCCATTATTGTATTATAAAATTTACCTACTAGACCCCTCTGGTCTAGCCATCCTATATAGTCATGGACTGAAGAGGGACGTTAATTAAATCAATCAATCAATCAATCAATCAATCAATTCAAATAAGTGGTTAGAATCTTGATATCAACAATTTACAATAGGTCTTTCTAGTTTCGTAAATCTCTATACATTCAATTTCAGGGTACAGTTCAATATGATTTTCCCAACCAATGCTGTATTATACGGTGAATGTGGTTTTGTAGAGAATGTAGTGTAATCGTCTAGGTATTTAAAGCCTAACCAGTCTCTACGTATTCCGATTCTGACTCCACACATAACATTTTCCATAACATGAATCCTGTCACCGAGGTCAACCCCGGAATGGAGTATGCATATGATGGTAAAGATAGTTTTCTAATAAAGTTTGTGATTCAACTACTAACAACAACCATAGGAATCAACATTGAACACTCCCACCTTAAAGCCAAACAGTCAACTACAACATCACGAGAAGACTCGAATGAGAAAATGGAGTCCTCTACGGAGTCAGTCGCGAAAGAAATCTCGCATACAATATCAGAAGTACCAAGATCGTTTGCAAAATCTGAAGCCGAGCCCAGATCCGGCGACGCATCACTACCCACTTCCTCCAGTATTGCCAGTCTGTTAAAAGCTTCGCATACAGAAATACATCTAGAAATAGAGGATAAAGCTGAAAGCCCTTTATTCTCAACATCTATTACAGTTCGAGAGCCCCAGGGTCCACTTTATGGTGCTGGAAATATGGTTGGAGATCTCACCAATTCGAATCATTTCGACAAGTTGTCCACGGAGATTCAATTGATGATAATTCAAAAATGTGTCACGAAACACGATTCTTTTCGTCAATTCTCAGTCAGCCTGGACCCCAATAAACAAATATTGCTTCAAGAGAAAAATGAAACACAATATACGTCGATTTTGTTTGTCTCAAGGACATTTCGCAAGCTTTATTTAAAACATTTGCCGATCATACTACCATCTTTTGACAAGAAGAGTCCAATATGTATTCATCAAGATACGGTTGTCAATCTCAGGATGGAACAGCTAGATCTTCTTGACACTAAAATATGGTGCCAAGTGCAAATTCCAGCATGTTTCAGTGAGATTCAACACCTTGCTGTTCCCATGAAATTATTTGCCATCCCGCGTGTTTCATCTGGTGCTTCCAATGCGGATGTGCTTCATGATTATGATAGGATAGGAAATCTTGAAGGGACGTATAACATTGGTTTCGTGAGCAAAATGATTTTTGCCTGTTCCAACTTGCGTTCTCTCATTGCTACCCGGCCTTACAAAATTTCGAGAAAGTACTCTTTGGATAATGAGTTTGGTCATTCTCTTCTGAAAAGATTCGCCATATTACTCAATAGGGACCTCAGATCTCGTTCGAATCTTCTTAATCTCCAACGAGTATTGACTGGTTATCGGAGCAAAGAGCTAGCATACTATATGACCTTCGGCAGCAGTGGAGGAAAGAATTCGAACATTATTCAGAATAAAATTAGCGGTGGAGAGTGTCTCGAGGTTGATAAAATAGAAGTCACCAGAATCTGCCACTTAGAGATAGAGTCCTTCATCGGCAAATACTGTTGCGAAGAACTTCATTTGGCCGAAGAGCCGGAGCAACTCCTTTGTGGAATAGACCCAGATATAGTTCGAGGGCTTCTTCACAGAGTAATTACGATGCGGATAGATAAATGCTTCAATCCCAGCACGAGTATTGAAGATACCGAACAGGGCAAACAGATTCTGGAGGCTGTTAAAAATGCATTTGAGGAGTACAAAAAATCTAATCCAGATGATGATGACTCAATTAAGGCATCGATGTCAAACACATCACAGGTTATCGAATCTTGAAGAACTCTTGGCGTACGGCCTTTCGATATACGGATTTATCGGCACCCAAGGTATTTCTAGGCTAGACTTCTGGTAGTCAGCTATGGCTGCTTCTGGGATTCTCAGTTTCTCTGGAATCACTAAGATATACATATATCTGTTAAGATCAAAAGTGATAAGACAGATGCAAATTTTTGGGAGGTTTATTACTAGGATTTATGTGTTCAAAGGTTGTGTTATTCTAAGTTATTAGCCTCATAGTTTTCAACAAATGACAAGAGCACTTTTCATGATCTCGGTGATAGTACAGCAATGTGTATGCGTGGTCCCTTGATCCTAATCTTCCGTGACAACTAGACGGATTATGTAACAGATGTTATCGAAAGAGACATTTGAAGAGACTTACAGATCATTTCAACAGTTTAATGTTTGTTGGTTCACTGCTCTGATACGTGTCCATTCGCAGCAGAAGTATATTTATAACCGAAAATGGATCTCATGGTAGGAAAAGATTACATAGTCATCCGCATCACTTTACTATATCACTTTCTACATATTTCATACAATGTATCAATTCATTCAAAAAGAGCAAAGATCACTAGGACCACACACCAAAGCATGTAAAATCCGATGGAAGGGTGACAATGAACTCAACCTCTCGATGACGAAATCAGACAACCTAACCCAGTGCTAACACTACTTATTAGTCAGTGACGCACTATTGAAATATCCCACACAAATTTATTTTCAATTCTTCTTTTATCTTTTCTCGACTTTGGGCATATCATAATTCTATACATGTATTCTTAATACTTTAACATCTTCTCTTCTCATCACACTTATTGGTACTAGTTCCTAATAGTTTCCCATTCTTCTTTTCTACATTTCCCTTTCACATCTCTCTCTCAGATTCATCTCCATACTTCTTATAGAATAGCAACCCTTTCGATTCTCGAACATTCTCACGTAACAATTATCTCAAACCCCTTCTTCATATGCGCAAACATGAGTTTCTTCAAGGTCACATACAAGGTTCACAACTCGAAAGTTGACTTCTCGCTAGAGAAAAGCGAGTCCAAATTCGGTATCAAATCAAAGAAAATCTTGTCGAAGATCAAACCCTCAAAATTGTTATCAAAAATCAAGTCATCTGTAAAGAGGAAAAGAGTACCCTTTGGACCAAGGACCTGGATGGACTACTGGAAAGATAATGTTCCTGTCATATCGGCTTCCGAGGAGTTTTATGGACTTCCGCTAGATGTTGTCACACTGTTGTGGAATTATGTCATTGAAAACGACAAGAAGCAAGATTATCATATTAAGCCAAGTCTTGTGGATAATGTATATCATTATGACTCAAGTAAAGACAGATCAGATGAAGGAGTTAAGGTTAAGATTTCCGGAGCTCATACCCTGCTGCGAGTCAATAGCCTCTCTCGTTCGCTTGCACTAAAGAAATTTTCCGGAACTCTTCCTGTTTTCAATGTGCAATTTGATCATCACGGAATCCTTCGTTTTGATCCAAAAAGAGACATCATTCACATTCACGATTTTCACTACCTCGCTTCCCAAATGACCCCAACCTTATCAATGCGTTATATGTGTAATGCTGAGTGGGAATATTTTGGTGAGAGCAATGTCAGGGAAATCATGAGATGTTATCCAAATTGTTATTATGCCAGAGATCGCAAGTGGATGGAACGACGAATGGAATATCTTTACCCCCCTGCACAACGCAAAAGAACTTTAAAAATCCCACAAGTAACTCGAATCGCGGACCAAATATATAGAAGACACCAATTGCCTGGCTGGACGTGGGATCATTCGAAATCGATACAGAATCTTGTCATTGATTACACCTCTTTATGCACATCTATAATGCTCATCTATCTCTATATGCGGAAGTTACACGGAATGCGCGGCATTCCGATGCCTCAATTTACAACTGAATTTGGACCTGTATCAAGCTTCTTCGATTTCTTGCGCAGGTTTGATAATATCCAAAATCTTCGTATTGGAGACGATGAGTGGCACAAGCTTTCTGATGAAAAGCTTTTCAATGAAATCATGAAGGGCGAAGCAACTCTGCTTGGCTTGTAAGGATGCACCGGTTGGGATACGTGCTGGCATGCTTCACCAATGTAATTTACACTGGTTCATGTCAACGCGACAGTCAGCCACGATCGATGGTAGCAAAGAGGCTTATTGTAATGGAGGCAAGTGAAGTTAATGTTTCAGATTAGATTTGCGTCAATTTGGGCTGGACATCGAAACAAATGGAGAAGACGTAGAAGAACGGGAACTAAGGAACAATGAGAGAAAAGACAGGATATGCGGCAAGGGCGAAGGGAAACGGACAGGAAATGGAGTTTATAAGATGAAAAATGGACAATCGGATACGTGTCAAAGAGGCGTATTGGCTACAGCGTCCTGGATATGGCGGTCAAAAACCTTAAATCTTCACTCAAAATCTCATTTCATATATTTAAAGGAAGTGTGATATCCTCGATTTTGCATAGCAAGGAGGAAATCTTGGAGTTTAATTTGTTCCGGATCACAGGGCCGGCTGCTGGGATGGCTACGCAAAAGCTGATGACTACTTTGCTAGGAAGAGTGCGAGAAATATTCAGGTTATATGTTCATATATACACACTTCGCTTGACAAAACAGTAGAACCTTTTAGTATTACTGTGCCATGCATTTACCTCGTCCATCAATTCTAAACTTTACAATCCGCATTGCAAAGATATGCACACACATATATGAGTGGAGACCAAGCGCCATTCCTCCTAGATGACTTCTCAAACCACGATAAACCAAATCAAACCACAAATCCGAAATTAGCCAACGCAATAAACACTTCTCTCCCCCCAAACCCAAACACCATTACCGCTTCATCCATCCCTAACCTCCCCACCCCTCACTCCCACCCAAACTCTCTCGGATCCAACCTCTCAGTCCCCCTCCTCCACTCCCTCAATTCCCAATCCGGCGCCTCCACCCTATTATAAATCATCGTCCCCTGCGCTATCCACACACTCCTCAAATACCACGGCCACTGCGCCGGGAAAAAGCCCTGTAGATCCACCCATTGCAGCCCGCGAAACCTGCCTATCGCCCATATAAACCCGAGACATTCGCCTACACCGCGTCGATACCCATGAGTATCGCGACCGCTCATATCGGCTGCGAAAACTATGGTGAGCGATCGTAGGGTGGAGGTGGAGATGTGATGGGAGAGTCGCTGGAGGAGCGTTACCCAGGCGTGGAGTTCGGCAAAGGTGCTGGCGTCGCCGAGGGAATCGCCAAGTGTGTCGTTGAGGTGTGGGAGAGAGGAGATGCGGCCGAGGTGCGGGGAGGGCGCGAGGGTTAGGTGGGTTATTGCTGAGGGGTTTTCTGGAAGGGTGGAGTCGAGCCAGCGGGTGAAGGTTAGAGGGTTAGTTATGGTGTAGTGGGTTGTTTGGGTTGGGGGCGAGGAGTCGAGGGTGCTGAATGCAGCGGGATTCATGTTTATGGTTGAGGATGTGGGTGGTTGAGGTTGTGGTTGTGAGCGGAAGGTTTGGATAGAGAGTTTGGAGATGGTGGTGGAGAGGATTTGATCTGGAGAGGATGGGGATGCCATGCCTCCTTGTTTTGAGGTGGAGGAGTAGAGGTCTTTGTACGATGTTGAGGAAGTTGATGGTAATGAATCGTTTGTAATCTTAATACCGCTGTTCTCCAGGTGGAGGCGCAGAGTGAATATATTATTCTTTGATAAACTTGAAAGAGGGAAGATTCGATGTAGGTTTTTGTTAGAAATTCCTGAGAATTCTGGATACTTGGGACAGAACTCTAGTCAGGGTCTATCTTGTTTCATACTTCAAAGTAAACTATTGAAGATTATTTTAATCAAGTCCTAAAACTTGAAAATATAATGAGAAAAACTACAGTTCGACCATGGTATAAACCAAGTCGCAGGTATGTGTTGTTGAGATGGTCGAGTGTATGTCTTCGGCTAAGAAGCCCCCATTTGTTCGACCTCATATTCACTTTTAAATTCTTTCATGTGCACAATTTATGAGTAATTAAAGGGAAATTCAATTGGTTTAGTTCAATAATCCCATTCAATGATAGCTCAACAAGACTTGTAATGTCAATTGACAACAAGGGTTTGGGAATTTGCCAAAGTACTCACTCAATCTTAGAGAAGGGCTCTGATAGTTGCTTCTCACATCTCTCTCTATATCAAGTCTGATCTATGTTACAACCTTTTTGGCACAGTATTGTATTGACATACCATATCGTGTTTACCTTCTGACCTTATCGAGACTATTTGTTACTTGGTCATAATCATGACTGGCATTTGTTCAGTCTGTGTCTGCACAATTCAATATCTGAAGCTCACAGCTAGGGATTTATATGAGTAGAGACATTTTTCGAAACAGCAAGAAAAGTAAAAGACTGATTTCTCAACTATGGAATAGAAACCCATCCTCGGATTATGCAACAGCCAAATAAAGAACTAATGTTAAAAATTTGTCAAGGAAGATCTAGAATGTGAGACACGTGCAATGAGCTTCTCCCCTCTAATCCGCCTGATTGAAAGGAATTGCAATGTTCATAGATAGAAATTCTTATTTGCAGACTTCAATAAGAACATCTCCCTATGTACTGATGAAATAAATGCATAGTTGAGAATAGAATGCCTAGTGTTGGTACCTACTGTATGAAGTCTCAGTATCTTATTTAGAAGCCCCAGCATCTTACTTGTAGGTAAACTCAGAAGGTCAGTTATATCCATTATTGTAGGAATTGGTCCTTGGAAGCCCGCTCATACTTTTCGGCTGACCGTAAGCAATGCTTACTCTGTATGCAGAGATGGAAAGTTGGCTATGGATATTAGCTTAATGATAGGCGCGGTCTTTGTAAATTGATGTAGACGGTTGATCATAATCGATCATAATCCTGAATTTAACTGTAGGCATTATACTCCCTTCTTCAGGGTACGGTGCTCGTTGCAGATATCATCTTCGCACGAGCGGCCGAGTCGTTAGTACTAGAGGCGTAGGAGTCTTCCTCAGTGTTGCGATTGTTGATATGGCTGCTCTTATGACTGATACTGTCAGAGATTTACTGTCGGTAAGTTACCAAGTATACATCTGTGTTGTCTTGACAGGCCTTCTAGAGTCTTCAAGTAATAAGTTCTCCACTGTAGTTTCACCGGACTTGCGTTCCTCGCAGGTGTTCTAATTCTGATGGGAGGGTCAGCCGTGACTTGACTGTGGAGATAATATCCATATTCATTCTTGATAATTAGTCTCCTGGGCTCGATCTTTGAGCATTCGGCATAGACTGATCCGCGGTCTTCATTGCGTAATTCCACAAACTCTTGCACCCATATAACTTCAACGAGGCAGATAGTGGTACTGAAGCAGCTACTTCTTTGTCAGAGGTACAACTACGGAGGGAGACATTTGCCTTGGTCGGATGAAGGAGAAGAGCTAGACTGGTGATGTTGTTTGTGAACTCTTTTTCGTTCCGGCAAATGTGGAGCAATGCTGTAAGAAGGCTACCGTTGAAACATAGCCCTTTATCACTTCTTGATTATGCAAGTTTCAGCGAAAGATAATCAAAAGGCTTTAAATGTTCAATTATTTCATTGCCAATACTAGGCATGTCTCTTGAAATATTTCATTCGATATGATATCGATATTGACTGTCTCGAGACTGTGTCAGAAATGTGTGGGGATGTTACCCCACAGCCCCACCAGTTTGCCCATTTCCACGCGTGAAAATGTAGTATATATAATTTCATAGGGGACTTTACGTCATTAAAGTTGGCACTTTGGCGGAGTGGTTAACGCGATGCCCTGCTATTGTATCAGTACAAAGTCAGGCATTTCCTTCGGGAGCGAGTGTTCGAATCACTCAGGTGTCGTTTTGCTTTTGTTTTTTGGACTTTTGAAGTGCAATCAGTCACTCTTTTTCTTGATCTTGATTTTGCTAGTTACAGTGTGAATCTTGCTTGCGTTATCTCCATCAATTATGAAGGGAGGGAGATATGCATTTCATCACATTACATCTATGGAATTTTGCTTTGGATAGTGATAGATTTGATATTTTTCTTACTAAGAACACACCTTCTACGCCAAAAAAGTAATCATGCAGACGTGTCTAGGTTCACGCCCTCTAAATAACTCATCATTTTGATGTCTTCAAGAATCTCGCAGGATAATTTCACCAGCGTTCTCATTTAACAAGTATTTTGGAGCACCCAAGAGATTCAGTTCTTTATTTCGTCATCAAAAAATCGACTTACCTATGCCATTTATCACACATTCTGCTCCCTCTCAAAAGGATGAACTCCATATTGTGGAGGACCTTAGCTCTGTAGGCCCGCTCCTTGGGTTTTGTACTCACCCCCCTCACTCCCCAAGGATTCCTGAAAAGCTTTGAATTCAGCTCACACTGACAGTCTCACACAGATCATCACAAGACACATATGTTGCAACCAAACAGGAATTGAACATTAATCGAATACATCGGCCTCTTCGTTGACAATCTGACATCAGAATTTCTTTTCACCAATACTTTGCGAACGTGGTATTTCTTTGATACAGTCTCGGATACGGTCTCGGATATACTCTTCATGAGGTCCGAATCTGACAGGCTCAGCTGACAGAATCGATATCATGTGTCGTTGGCTGTCACTCGGTTTCTTTCTTGCATACTTCGTTATCGTTGGGTTTCCTAGCAGCGTCTCCTCCACAACCATTCCATCATTTTTGTCGACAAGTTGCTCGTGGATATCATACGGTATATTCTATGTCTTGTTTATCCCAGGGTCAGGGTGAATCATAACTAGAACCCAGCTAGGTAAATTGACATGGGGTTGATATGTCAAGGATGAAGCTAGCCAAAATGTTTCACGTACACAATATAATTCTCCGGTCAATGGGGAACCCACGGACAACCTCAATACGAACAAAATTTGGACGAAACGTTCTTGTCGCGTTGCCCCGTGTCTTATACCGACATATGCAAACCTTAATTTTACGATTCCCTACTACCCTAGTGCTGTGTAGTTCCATGTCGAGGCAATGATATCGATAAGCTACTGAGGTTTCAACTTCTTATCTTTATCGCATCTTCACACTCGTCTTCCCGTCAAAAGTGGGCGATTAAAGGAACGAACTGCCACAATAGGACATTAGATACAATCCCACCAGAACAGATGTCAAATCTTTTCTGAAGTATAAAGGATTCGTCTTTCTGGACGCAACATTGATCGGCAATCTCATTTCCAATGGATACGAGTGAGAGCACTTTCAAAAACTCTATTTCTCGGAAATTATCTGTCTTAGGATTCCACACGCGACATTACTATCTCAGGGAGCTTAAGTTGGTGACAGCTCTAAGAGGACTCACTACTGTGAAGCCTTGTGATATCATTTCTCATACAAGATCTGGTATCTATTGAACGAACACTGGATTCCAAAACGATACTATGGATATCCCAAAGCTTGACGATGTTTCGTCACCCAATGTCACCATCTACGAGCCAGATGTTATCCCCAACGCAAGAACGAGTCAAGATGACGGTGCAATTCACGATATGCGACGTAAATTCACTCTCTGGTCAATACTGGGAGAAGGGTTCTCTCTCACAAATTCATGGTTTGGAATTTCAAGTGCTTTAATCACAGGCATAGATTCTGGCGGTCCTGCCCTGTTTGTGTACGGAATACCTCTTGTTGCATTCGTGAGTATTTTTGTAGGGTGCTCGTTATCAGAATTAGCAAGTGCGATGCCAAATGCTGCAGGACAACATTTTTGGGTTATGGAATTAGCTCCCAAGAGATATGCCAGGCCTTTGTCATTTGTGACTGGATACTGTGCATGGGCTGGATCTTTGTTTGCATCAGCGAGCGTATCATTGGCGGTCGCATCAGCAGCAGTTGGATGCTGGCAATTGAATCACTCTGATATGTGAGTTATCAAAGTACAGTTTATCTCCAGGTCACAGTCATAGATTAACTCATTGACAGTATCATCCATGAAGTGCATATTTTTGTTGCATACCAAATAGTCAATCTATTTACTTTTCTATTCAATTGTTACGGTAGAATTTTACCAACACTTGGGACCATTACTCTTTATATGTCTTTGATTTCCTTTGGAATTATTCTTCTTTTTGTGCCATCACAAGCCCCAACGCATCAAGACATTAAATTTGTCTTCGCAACCTTCATTAACAATACTGGCTGGTCAAACAATGGTATTGCCTTCATTGTCGGTCTTGTAAACGCAAACTGGGCGTTTTCTTGCCTTGATAGCGCTGTGCACCTAGCAGAAGAAGCTCATAAACCAGAAGTAGTAATTCCAATCTCGATCATGGCTACGATTGCGATTGGATTTATGACTGCGTGGTTCTTCGTCATTGCGATGTTCTTCAGTCTCAACAATTTTGATGCTGTTGTCGGATCGCTTACAAAAGTGCCGATTCTGGAATTGTTCTATCAGTCAGTCGGAAATCGATCCGCTGCAATTTTCCTCGAATCTCTTATCATGGCGACCGGAATTGGTTGTCTCGTAGCATGTCATACGTTACAATCGCGGTTGTGCTGGACCTTTGCTCGAGATGGAGGCGTTCCATTCCACCGATCTCTTGCCAAGATTAATACTACTTTAGATGTCCCGTTTCGAGCACACGTCATGAGCGCAACGGTTGTTGCTATACTTGGATGTTTATATTTACTATCAACAACTGCTTTCAATAGGCGAGTCCTACACAATCCCGTGCATAAGTAGTGCTCGGTTCTAACATGTCCCCCCACAGCATGGTCATTGGTTGTATTGTCCTCCCGTATATATCTTACAGCATTCCTCTTCTATGCTTGCTTCATAAGGGTCGCGATAAAATCTCACATGGACCGTTCTGGCTTTGTAAGTTTGGCTATTTTGCCAACATAGTGACAATCGTTTGGACACTATTTGCACTCATTATGTAAGTCATTCATGCCATCTTATTTGGAAAATATTAACATTCTATCTTGCAGGTTCTCATTTCCAATAAATCTTCCGGTGACTGCATCCAGTAAGTATACATAACAGCGTCATGATGATTCGAGCTCATAATCATAGATATGAATTACATCAGTGTCATTTACTGTATCTTAGCTTGCATAATTGGCATTGATTGGATCTCTCGAGGTCGATTACAATATCGATATAAACTCTACGAAGAGTTGCAAATGGATTATGAGAGTGAGGAGTCATTGGTGAGATATTTCCACGGCAGTGTTATTATTTTTTACATTCTTGCTAATAATGAATAGTTACACAATCATTCCTCATGAATATTGATAGATTTCAAACCCCAATGCCTCAAGGGCCTTGAGATTTGGACTTCGTCGTAAACGAGAAGTGGAACCAGCATCCAGTGCCTCTTAACACATAGTCTGTGTTATTAGGGGGTCTTTCGACATCATCCAAACTTCAATTAAGATCCCAGGTGGTCAATTGTCACTCAAAGTATGTAAAAATGCAACATCACAATAAAATTCCTTAGGCTATGCCTAACTCATCATACTATAGCTGCGCCACCATCTACTCCTATGCAGCCTTCCATGCTACCAATTTTCGCCCGCCCACACTCCTACTCTCAAGTTTCACTAAATCATCTTCTCCATATTTACAAGCTAGTCCAGAGGTTGGAATTGATGTAAGTAACATAGTTACCAACTCTGGCGTAGACACCAGCGTAACCAGCCTCAGCACAACCTTGACCCCAGGAAACAGTACCCTCCAAAACACCAGTGGCAGTATCGATGATTGGTCCACCAGAGTCACCAGAGCAGGAATCCTTACCACCTGCAGCATATCCTGCACACCACATGTTGGTGGTAACAGCGGATGTACCGTACTCAGCTTGGCAGGAAGCACGTGAGATAACTGGAACCGAGACCTTTCTCAAAGTTGATGGCAATGTAGATGCGTTCTCAGTCAAAAGACCCCTATTTACAATTAGCGCTCTTTCTCCAAACAAACTTTGCTGAAGCATCGGAAATACATACCATCCTGCAACAGTGGTGGTAGAACCAACAACAGGGTCCGAGCCTTGAACGGGCAACTTAGCGTAGCCGATGGTGGAGCTGGCTGGGAGAGCAGTCGACAAATGCCAGAGTGCAATGTCGTTGTTGGTGGTGGAGGAACTGTAGGATGGATGAACTACAACCTTGCTAACACCAACTTGGGTTCCGCCAGATGCCCAGGTCTATACAAAAGTCAGTTTGCATGTACTTTAAAGTACCAAATGTGGATGATTGAGCAATCGGAATAGATGCTCTTTCAAATCTTGTGTTTAATGAAGTACACATGAAAGATGAGAACGTACCAAAGTTCCAGCGCGAACTTTAACTGAGGAAGCTGAGTAGCTGACAGAGCAATGAGCTGCAGTAAGAACGGTGTAGGCGTTGAGCAAGACACCACCACAGAAGTGAGAGCCACTGTAGGACAAGCTGACAAGGTAGGGGAATTCACCAAGAGCAGCGGTGGTTCCTCCGACAATATCTGGAGTTCCTCCGAGAGTAGTAGCACGGTTTTCGAGCTCAGCTCCGGTTGGAAGAGCAGCCGCCAATGAAAGGATGGGCATCGCAAGAGCGAGCGCGAAGTTGAGAACTGGTGCCATTGTAAAGGTACGGTAGTACAGAGTCGTACAGTGTTAGGAGGATGTTGGAGTTGGAGGAGTGGATTGGAACTGCTGATGAGATTGAAGATGTGGTGATGGCTTCACATTTATATTCATGAGAAGCTCGATTTGTGGATCCTCAAATTCAAAGAACTGAGAATTATCACTTTCCTTTTTTGGGGTTCTCAATAGCTTCATGGTATCAGGTGAAAGGACAGCTTATCTCCTTCTTAATTCATGAGGTGAGTTGGCTCGGCGAGGAGATTGATATCGTGGTTCAACTCAGTACCACATCGCACCACCCCAAAGAAGAAGGCGACGGAATATAGAAAATCATCATGGTCGACTCCTGATGTAGTCTTGTGAAGAGCGCGTAAGCTTTAGCCTATAGAATGATAGAAACGGGGATGAAGATACTTCTACTAAGGTTATCTACAGGAAGGGAATAAAATCACCGGTTTGCTATTCTTAGATGTACTTACATCTCTGCCCCCCTCTTCTGTAGACTACACCTCAGAACCCAAACAAACCCCATCTCAATCTATCTCCCATCCAGTCAACCAGAAAATATACCCCGTTACCATTATTTCAACTAACATTTCGCCCCAATCACATGCATTCCCAACTCTCTCCTCTCTACCCTCTGCCCTCTGCCCTCTGCCATCTCTCCTCCCCCAAACCCCACCACCCAATTCAATTAACCACAAACCCATTCCAACCATCCATTCACCTTCCCTCTCTCACTCTCTCATCTCCCAATCCTCCCTCCCTCCAACCAATCTCCCTACCACCCTACCCCTCCAACCCACCATTTAGCCTACCATCCAAACCCCAAGCGATTTCTTTATCTCTCACCTACCTCATCTATCTCTGCACCACCACAGCCACCTCTTGGAATTGGGGGGGCGAGGACTCTCGCCAGTGTTTCGAAGCTCTTTGTTTTGTTAATTCTTCATATAATTGAACTCTTACATATCAATTTACATATCGATTCTTGGGTCTTAAAAAAAGTATAAATTTACGCCATATAAAAGTTCCGCAAAATCCAACACATAAGTTTCTTCCGCTAACGCTCCGAAACAATTTCCTATTCCATCCCCCAAAACCACATACCAAGTTAAGTTAATACCAAGCCCATCCAAGCAACGCTCAAGAAATACCAAGAGAAATACCAAGACCTGGTCTCTTAGTTACATGTTTTGCAATTGCCGCTCTGGGAAGGAGCACACTGTCGCGTGAATTTAGCCGGGTTGGCAAGCGCTTGGCGCGCCGGCAGTGGAAGGTAGGATGAGGAGGGAAGGGAAGGGAAGGGCAGATTGGGGGGGATTGTGTGTTAAGAGCGCGGGTATTGGGAACGCGAGTGTTAGATGTGGATGTGGCTGTGGGTATTTGTGTGGGTTTCGTGATCGCGATCATGATCGTGGTTGCGGGTGATGAAGAATAGAATGGGGAATAAGGTGGAGTAATCTGATCTGATCTGATCTGATTATATAGATAGAGGTAGATATATGAATGATTAGATATTTTTTCATTCAATATCTAAGGTAACCTCCCTACAGAGAGTATCTACCCAGCAGTATTCCAGCTACTCTACCCTACCTACGAATTATCCCCCCCTCCTCTCCTCTCCCCTCCCTCCTCCGAAATACCAAACCCCATCGCATCGCATCGCACTCCTTTCCCAATTCCCAATTCCCCCAAAAATCAATCCAGAGTGTAATAGAATAAAGATAATTGCAAAGCTGTACAAACATTCATGAAATATGTACATATATATAAATGTAAATCTCCTTTCCCATCCTATCCTTCCCTTTTCTTCCATGTTTCCCATCACTACCTCCCACCAACACCTCCCTCTCTCCCAACCCAACCCAACCCAACAATTAAACAACCACAGAAATCACAAAAACCATTGTCCATCCAAGCATTTTACCTCACTCTTTTATCATTGCTCAAGGCTCAGATACTGCATGGTGAGGCTTAATTGAACGAATGAAGGTTCAAAAGTTGAAATACTTGGTGGTGGAAGAGGTAATCAGTTAATCAATCATCAATCAATCAATCTAGATACTATTCAACCTATCAAACATAATCCAGCCATCCAATAACAGCTCCTGCAATACTCTCGAAAACCAACATCCAGTAATTTCATCGTATTTAACTAACTAACTAATTAACTAACTAATCATCATCTTCTTCTTCATCACCTGCATCAAAATACGGTTTTTCAAGCCACGATTTTGTAAGTCAAAGACATCTCATCATCAAATATCGTATTTTATCAAATCGCATCGCATTAAAACTGTTTTGAAAAGAAGAAGAAAAAAGCAGATCGAGGTATTTAGAATACAATACATCTCTTGACACTTCTCCCATCTATCCCTTTCTGTAACGTAGATTCCAATAAATCTCCTATTTCGCTGTTTCCTTTGCTTTGCTTTGTCTCCAAATGAGGGGGAAAGAAAGCCTTGTTTGACAAAGATAGGTATGAAAGAAAAGGCAAGCAGCCTTGAATGAAAATGAAAATCCATGCTTCCATCGAACAAGTGTATAATCTCTTCTGGATCTCACTGCCCCTCCCAGGAGTCTAGCTTTCTCCTCCCCTGGGTCTCCCAATTCCACGCTCACTCGAACTATCATCACTAATCAAATCGACCACATTCCTACCTCCCTCACGCATTGGCTCCTTGCCTTTACCAACCACAACTAACTTTCCATCCTCAGCCCGTCCATTTGCTCTCCCATTCCCTTTCCCATCCAAACTACTCATTAATGCATTCCCGGCCCTATTTTCAACCTCCGACTTCCTACCCGGCCCCTTCCCATTCAACGCTTCCCATTGCCTCTGCAACGCACCAACTGGCACTCTCTTTCGCACACTACTTGAGCCTGCAGAATTTGGTCTACTCTCACCTTCAATCATAGCACCATTTGCTCCTGCAGAAACAGATCTTTGATTTTCCATGGAGAGCATTCCCGCACCGCTATAAGCCTGAGGTTTTCCCCCTGAAACCCTTCTCTCATTCATACCCATTGGAGTCGAATCAGCTGATGCAAAATGTCTACTTCTTTCTTCATCTGCTCGTGACGTTCCTGCACTTGAATCACGCTTGAGCCTTTTGTTTGCATGATCTTCTGGTCCTCTGTATGCTTGCTCCGGAGCTCCTTGATGCCCAAGGGGGCTCATTTGATGGTCCGGGCCCGGTCGTTGCTGCGACAGAAGTTGTGGTACAGGTGGAAAACTTTGTTGGAAACCTTGAGCTTGAGGTGGACCTGAATATTGCATTGCGTGGTGACCTGGTGATGCTTGCGGATATTTCTGGTGTTGCGGCGGGGCATTAATTGGCGAGAATCCTGTAGCGGGTCTCATATCCACCATCTCCATTCTTATGCTGGCCGGTGTTTGATTCTGATGCATTTGCTGCTGAGGGTTTACTGGATAGCCAGCAACCGTTGGTGAATTACGATATTCGGTTCGGTTCATGCCGGTAGGGACCATTGGAGAGTTGGATCCCAAAACCTCACGTATTTTCTTTGCCTCTTTATCTCTGTCGCGCATACGAAGAGTAACACCAAACTGTTTGCGGATTTGAGATTTACGGGATGCGTTTCCATTCTTGAGAGAGATAAGACGTGCTTCTCGTCTTTCGGGAGTCCAGTCCTCGGGAATCTTGCTTTGATCCTCGAGATATTTCTCTTCGATTTTCTGGAGAGCATCTTCTAAAGCAGCACGTTTCTCGGGTGGTAATTCAGATGGTGAGTGACGAGCCTCGCCGTCCCAGGGAGATGAAGCAATGATCGCTTCGATATGCTTGGAACGCGATGCTGGAGTGTGGAGAGGTGGACGAGGGATATTGCCAAATGATGTAGTCTGTGGGTGATCAGGGTGCTGCCCGTATTGAGCATTTGGCGAATTCGAAACAACGTCTCGGTAGTCTTGATAAACGGTTTCATCGTCTGCACTTCCTTCTTCCCCAAGACAAACACGCTTCTTTTCATGCTTTGGCAGGTCAGCGAAATTCGCAAATCACATAGATCAAACATACATATAGCATTCCTTGCTTGGTCGTAAAGCCTTGAGCACAATTACCACAATAGAACTTTAATCCCGGAGGCTGAGTTCTAGTACAGATATTCTTCTGTCGATGCTATATCACTGTTAGCTCTGGAGTAAAATCATGATGATTCTGGACTCACGAAATTGTGACCTCTAACGGTATCAAACTTATAGGTGCATGTGGGGCATCTTAGCTCGCGTGGAGGATTTGCTTGGGCATCGTTTTGAGACTTTTGCAAGGCGCTGATTCGTTCCTGTTCAGCAACAAGTGGATCCAAAGAAGGAGCTTCCAATTTCTTTTGTCCATCATCTATCATTTCTGTATCCTTATCATCACCATCATCAGCGTCATGACTTTGCGCCCTACTCGGTATGTTTGGTACGACAGTCTCATCGTTCTCATCCAGGATGTCATCAAGACTGTAACCAAGTCTATCAGCCTCAGCCAGCCATCGTATGAGCGTTTTTGCTGGAACACTCTTTAACCGTTCAGATAGAGCCTGATCCAGAACTTTACTGGGTACGAGATCTGCAAGTTGATTTGCAGATGCACTCTTGAGAACCCTAGAGACAACGGGCTGTTTCGAGGTGATAGTCTCCAAGAAGGAATCTTTCATGACACCAGAGTCGTTATAGATTCGTGCAAGAACATTAGGAGTAGCATTCTTCAATCCAGCTCGAAGAATGAATGCGATGTGTGACTCTTTTGCATTCGTGAAAAGAAAGTTTCTCCACTGCTCCTTCAATATTTCTTGAGTCGCTTCAGTTGACACATGCAATAAAACTTCCCTCAAACGAGCAGTTTCTTCTTGGATCTTGGCATGGGATGGTGATTCGTGGTGGCGGATGGACTGACGTTCAGAGGTCGCTATGGAAGGTTGTCTTGGCGTTGGCGTAACAAGATCTGAACGATGAAGCTGTCTGTGTGCTGTGGGACTTGTGGAAGTATTCTTAGGAGAGTCACTTGGGAATGATTTTCTCTTCAGAATATTCAATGGTTGTTCGGATGGATTACTTCCAGAGTCCCATTCGGTAGATAACTTCTTGCCTCGACGTCCCGAATTTTGTATGGTCAATCGAGTATGTTTGGGAGACTCAGATTCCGCCTTTACACTATTTCGTAGATCGCCTTTGTCATGGGATGGTGGCCGGGTGTCAAGATCAATGGTTCCACCATCTTCTCCTGGGTTTGATGATGCTGCAATGGTTTGAGATCTAGGAGGAGACACATCTCTATTCATCTCATCGTGTCCAGGTAAGCCTGTGGCAGTTGGAATTACTGTAGATCCTGGGGTATCTGAGAGAGCTACACTGGCGATCTCAGCTACGTCAACCTCCGAAAGCTCAGAGTCGTCGTCACTCTCGTCAAGACGTATTGAAGGCATTCGATCTATGACCCACGTGAAATCCACGTGTTTAAAAAGGAATAATGATTGATGTGTTTGATCGGAGTAACCACAAACCCTCCAAGATTTGTGTTGTTGAGAGGATTATTGTCAAGCAGATGGAAATTAATTCGGGCCTGATAGTAGAGCGCGGAAAGGTGAATTTCGTCAATCTTATAATAAAGACACTATTAATTACTATTATAAGTATCATGTGACTAAAGTACGCAAGAGTCGTTTAATTGGTCGAGCGTCGAAAGGGAGTGAATCAAGGAAAGGAAAAAGTACCTAGATATGTAAAGAGTAATGCGAAGACTTTAGAGATCCATACCGTAGGGTCAATAGGGGTTCAGAAGAAAAGTAAGATGTCGCAAGTCTGCAACAAGTGTTCCTCGAATGGAATAATCGATCTATATTCAGACGGACTTATCATTAGTACCCAGGCATTTCTAATCCGAAGATTATGCAAAACGGATGTTATGAACGAATTGCCGAGAGTCTGAGACGTATTCCCGTATCAAGAAAAGCAGAGGAAAAGAGATTCCCTAGGCAGGGGACTCACAGAACCGTATTAATCAGAGAGCCTCCATTATGAATCTACAGTTATTTGTTTGTTGAAAAGATCACGAAAAGGGATTAAAGGTGATGAAGTGAGTGAGTGTATAAGAACGATAAATCAAATGGAGAGAGAAGTAAATGTTGATGATGAAGAAATCAAAAGAAAGTTAATAAAAGCTAAACTATACGAAGCTAAAATTTGCTAGCGTTGGGGCCCTTGCCTATTAGCTCCAAATATAGTGAGTAATATGATAGGTAATAAAAGAATTAGGAAAACTAATAAATGAAGAATGAGGAATGTCTTTAAAGAATGAAATCGAGAGAGATAAAAGAAGAGTATCTAGTAGATATTCTTTTCTTTCTTCCTTTTGTTCAGGATGATTGTAATTTCCGAAAAATTCAATACACCACTTACTATACTCACATCACTCTAGAAGGGAGTGTACGCGGTAGAAAGGAGTCGTTAACATGTGAGTTGATTGAGCATCTATTCGAAGAATGACAATTCATTTAGTCCACCATCGCTTTTCATTTATTAGTATTCATTTGATTACTCATTAGGAGGCAGTGTGCTCGCTTTAATAACTCAGTTATCAATATTAGTTGTCTTTATGACATAAGATACCTAATTAATCAGGGTTTCTATTGTTACCTACCCAAGTAGGATAGGATAGGTAGGATTGATCACAAGTAGAACTCGGCGAGTATCTAGGTGCTCGTCGTAAGTATCTCCATATCAGATATCTATCCATCTACCTATCCATCCATCTACGATAAATTACACCTAAATACTTCGCACACGGGAGATCCATGGAAGAATATATACAGAGTAGAATAGAACAACCCCATATCTTCACGTTGAGTTTCATTTACCGAGACCTGCTTACTTGTCTTGTCTTGTCTTGTCTTGTCCGTATGCGTGTGTGTGTGTGTATGTATATGTGTATATGGATGGTGGATCCATCTCTAGCTACCGAAATTGTGGTACGCCAATGCAGCATGTATTATGTACCTATCTAAGTATAATCTATGATTCCTACCCAAATCATAAGTACCTACCTATCTACTTACTATACTAATCAATGTGTTATTAATCTTTATTCACGAAACCAATCATTCGCAAGACAAGTCACTGAAACAGCCGAATGAAACTCTGGTGATGATACGGTAGAGTATATATAGTATAGTCATTCTATATTAATCCAGTAATCGTTCGAGTAGATTAATATCATCCAATGCTCGTATTTACTTTATTGTTCAAAAGGTTGTAATCATTCTTATTCATAACAATTCATCCGCATTCACACCTAAGACACTAAAAATGATTGACGATTTATCCAAGTATGATACGATGCAGTTTTATTTTTTCATCCTCTTTTCATCCTTTCTTCGAATGGCGGGGTGGTTAATTGCTAGCGTACATACTTGTGGTCAAGCCAAGTATAACTAACAGGTAACACAAACAAAATATTGTACACACCGAAACTCATTGGAAATCAAATTGAGGTATATTTGCGAAATAATCAAAATACATTCGTGGGAAACATGGTCCTGGTATCATCTCACCAATTCCATCCCAAATAAACGCCGTATAACTGAAAGTACTACCTATAGCGACTGCTCGCTGATGGAGATCCCCAATTAACCCCCCAATCCCTCTATCCCATGACCTTTCCTTTCCTTTACTTTCAATCCCAAATCCCAAAATTGTCAGACCGATAGGCCATACCCCCAAACGCATCACACATAATCATAACCTGAATGAAACCAGTATCTTCTTGATGCAAATGATCTAGAACCATGTATAACCAGGTTGAACCAAATTACTGCACTCGACGCATTTCACCATCAGTTTCTCGTAATAACCACTTGTATCCGCAGAAATTCTGGATGCCAAAGATCGTCCGTAGGCATGCTGATATGCACCCTTGACTTGATCCATATGTTTGGGATCCCAATGGCATCGGACGACTCGAGCAACAAGTAATTTGTCTTTTGTGCCAAAACCCTTCATTGAATCCTCCATGAGGTTTGCATCGCGCATGGCTTTATCTGAAGCTGTGCGAAGTTGGAAGAGGAGGGCATCCTCCATGTGGCCACTGAACTTCTTGCCCAAGGAGTCAGTGAGGTTTCTTATAATATCTGCAAAAAAATTTACTCACCTTTTTGATAACCCATTCCAATGGCTTTCCATGTTGTTGCTGGTATGTATGATTGATTGCTCGTAGTTGCGCATCACTTCGTTTCGTGAATATCTCGCAAACGGTCTTTGCGTCATGCCCACGTATGGCCTCTGTCGCGTTCCATATAGCTGCCACATCTCGGTCAACATCGCGAGGGATTACCGGCGCACTCTCCTCGTTTCTATTGGCCTCTAAGACCATCAAGAAATGATCCTCTGTCTTCATACTCAAATCACCCTTGAGATCGCCTGCCAAACTCCTCTTGTATCGGCGTTGATACATTGACTTGATCGCATTGATATCGGCATTTGACCTACCCATCAACACTTCAGTCAAGTATTTCTCTTTTGTACCTATCCCGTCCATGGCGGAATAAAGCAAATGACAATCTTGTATCAAGGGACCACGAATAATCGCAGCGAGACCTTCCCTAAAATACGAGCTTGTCTCACTCTCCACATCTGCCAATAATTTCCTCTTGAAAGTATCAGAGAAAGCTTGTCGCAAAACTTCTATTTGCAAAGGTCCCTTGTTGTGGAGTACCTCGATAAGAGTCGCTTCATCAGTACCGAAACCTTTCATGGCTTTGCGCAACGCCTGCGCATCTGCGCGTCCGTCGTAGGGTATGCGAGGAGGGCTTGGTAAGTTCAGGTCATATCCAACTGAAGGTGGAGTGGGTTGTCCGTAGCCCATTGGCGCTCCGTATTGAGGTTGTGCGCCAGGGGGTGGCGCGCCATATGGTGGTTGAGAATATCCGCTTTGCGACGGAGGATAAGGCGATGATTGTGGCGGGGGAAAATGCCCCGGCGGACCTGGTGGAGGTGCGCCATATGGTTGCTGTTGTGGGTAGGAACCTTGTTGAGGAGGGTATTGTTGGTATGGTTGTTGCTGCGGAGGATATGGAGGTTGCTGCGGACGAGCACCATATGAATTTTGAGGATACGGGCTTTGGGTTGGAGGGTATTGCTGATATGGTTGGGGAGAATCTATTTGAAAGTCAACAGGTGCTGCTGCGTTTTCGCAAACATCAGTTCACATACAACGAGGTGGTATTTGTGGAGGGTATCCAGATTGCGGGGCAACTGTGCTCAAGTTAGATTTTGTCGCAAATAACAATGTAGACTTTACTCACGTCCAGCCGGCGGTGCACCATATGGTGGATAGTTTTGATATGACATACTTGCGGTGTGTTTGCTCTGTGAGAAATATATGCCTGGAAATGTAAGTTTACTCAAAGTGTGGTTGCAAGCCTGAAAAAGTAGGTAGAGCAGAAGGATTCATCTGTTATTTATCATGAAGCTGCGCAGAAGGCAAACGGTAACATCGAGAATCCTCGCGGGGCTATGGCAATGGTCAAATGAGGGGTGGCCAGTCACATAGCGCTTAGAATTCAATCATCACACAAATCAAGCCTACCATTTTGACAACATTGGGGCGTAGAGGCGCAGTAATGACGACTTTGTTCTTCTTTTGCCCAGTTAAATATCATGGCAAAGACAATTGTGAGATGATGACCACGGATGACTTTCTTGATCATTCCTTTCTTCCCTGGTAAATCCCCGCAGAGACGAGGATTGGCGAAGATAGCGAGGATGGTTCGAAGTGGAATGTTTAATTATCAAAATTCACGGAACGGTCGGAATCAACGACCAAGAAAATGGGCATAAATCTTGTTGAAATTATTCCGTCGCCTGGATGTTTGCAGCTACTCTGTAATTACTATGTAGACAACATCGCCATTTTTGACATCGCACGGTACGAAAATAGAAAGAAAGGGAGAGTTGTGGTTGGAGTTTCCCATCCGATTTCCTTTTGTGGTTTTGCTTCTCTAGGTTTGCACATTTTACTTCTATCACAACCCATATCATGTTTGCACAGCACAATGCTTGTCGTCGTTTGGTGTGGCTTACAGAATTTGCACTTGAACCTTATATCTCCAATACTTGTCTAAGCAAGGGATATTCTCTTCTTTAATCTTACTTTCTTTCTCACTGCAGTTGAGATAATGGGAGGCCACGCGTTTTCTTCTCATATCCCACCCATCAAGACGCCTCGTATGACTCAAGAAGTCTACGACAAAGCTCTCGAACAAAACCAAGCAGTTCTACGCAAATTTTACTCCAAAGTTGAGAGTGCTATTGAAGGGCCTGGTAAGACTACTTATGGGGATGTTGACATCCTTGTTGCATTACCTTTGGAGGGCGCGTTTACTTCCAAAGATCAAGTCGGGGATGTGCTCAAGAAAGCTTTGAATGCAAAAGCCTTGTTGCAAGATAAAGGCAACCCTACCATCAATCTTGCGGTCCCTTGGCCAGAAGATACTATCACTAGTGCTAAGGGTGGAAAGAATCTGGCTGCATCTACAGATACTTCGTCGGCGAGCTGGTACGTTCAAGTCGATGTCCATATATGTAAGAGCGAGCATGAATTTGACTGGGAGCTATTTCATTCTGCCCATGGCGACCTATGGAACATCATTGGCACCACGATAAGAGGTTTTGGACTTACTATCAACAACCGCGCATTCTTCATACGAATCCCCGAAATTGAGTTGGCAGACAGGAAGAAGAGCATGGTATTTCTGACTGACAATCCGGCCGAGATACTGGACTTCTTGGGGCTGGAACAAGAAAAGTGGTGGAAACGTTTCAGTACTCAGCAGGAAATGTTTGAATATGCCGCGACTTGTCGAATGTTCTGGGTCAGAGACGTGGCCGAAGATGAAGCGGATGGAGGTGCCACTGGTATCATTGCCGAGAGAGGTCAAGAGGGCGGAGCAGAGGGGAAGAAAAAGCTAAAGCACAATGATCGTCAACGTCTGATAAAACGACCCATTTTTAGAGCCTGGATTGATGAATTCATACCTATGTGTCACGAAGAAGGAAAGTATAGTGATACTAAAATCACGAGGGAACAAATTCGAGATGAAGTTTTCGAAAGATTTGGTGTCAAGGATGAATACGAAACTAGGCGACACGATTGAAATCTTGCAAGACATCTAGTGGAAGTGATGAATGACGGTATCAAAGCTAATATTCCTCTGGATGGAGGTGATAATCAAATGAGGTCGGCAGCTACAAAGGTTCTGAAGGGTGTCATTATGGAAGGAGAACTATACGAGGGGGCTATCCCAGAAGCTGCAATCAAGGATGAGAACGGATTTTATAACATTCAGTTGATCAAACTCTTCGTGGTCGAAAACTGGAGGAACGCAATGAAGATTGGAATGGCAAGGCAACAAGCCAAAGCCAGGGAAGCCTTGAAGGCGAAAGCTGAGAAAAAGGCACGGGTAGAGCGAGATTCCAGTTTGTGTGATGTAGTGTGATATGGAAAATACTGATGGACAAAACTGATTAATGAATGAGTGTCTCGAAGGATTAAAGTACTAATGGTGTTGGTCAGGAGCTGATGCCAAGGCAGCGGCTGTGGCCGAGGGGTTTAAGACCGAGGGTTTTGATGGCCATGAGGTGGAAGACCGGTGACCATGACCATCCGCAATGATCCACCCTCTAATTTTTGATATCTTCGTATATGAAATGGGGTAGAGACGCGGAGTTTTCAAATGCCTTGAAATTCATCACACCGGCACAGTCGGCGAAGGCTTTCATGGGCTTGTAAGCGGCGAAGTTGTAGCCATCTTTGGTAGTTTATAATAGAAACACTTTCACATTTGAAACACGGCTGCATTTATCAATAACTTCTGGATCAATATAGATTGTCCAGAATATGCCTACGCATATTGAATAGATTACTCCGTCGTGGTAAATGGTTCCCCATGTTCAGCTCAAAGCCTTATCACACATGTCTGAAAATCCTCCATCAAACCCATACGCCGTATTATCCACGCCTGTTTTCAAATATCTCGTAAACTCAATAATCCATCGCGCATCGAACTGAATCTCATTTATTTCTTTGCCTTTCCACCGCTGCCGGAAATGCCGTGCGACTTGGTCTTCAAGGGGCCCTTCTGTCCACCGATCTCCTTGGCTAATTTTGCTTGGTTTGCCTTGTCTGAAGTAGTGATTGTCAATGGGGTGTTATGCTAGATAGTGTGAACACAAAGTCACTTACCCTCCTTCTGCTTCAGCTTGAATGCGATCGTCTCTTCATCATCCTCAACCTTGACCTTCTTCTTCACTTTATTGTGGATAGGGTTTGTGCCGTCTGAGTATTCTGGTCAGTATCATGTAGCCTGAGAAGGATGAACAAGATTATACGAACTTCCTCCCATTTTGAATTAAATTTGTCGTAGTTTTGGGTGACCTTTTGAAATAATTGATCGTCTTTTTTGGTGGAAGAAATGCGGAATTATTCTGGACTTCTCGAGGCACTTTTTGGTGGGGGAAGGGGACTTTTGCGGGTTTTCATTAAAGAATGCTGACAAGTGGATGCAAAATCAACCTAGCCCAACTTAGATTAGTCTGTTTATCGATATGGTAGCTGCAACTGACCGTCATGCAAGATGGTGAATTTATCAGTTTCAGTTGTACAACTACATACACAGCAACAACCTGGCAGTCAAACCCATAGTTGACACTTCACTCTCTTATACTTCTATCTATTATACTAAGACACATCCTTCACTATCACACTGCCAAAGCAAGCCAAAGCAAAGAAGAAAATTATGCGCTGAGAGATAACCGGTTGGGCTCTTCTCACTTTGGGATCTTGTTTGTGATCTATGGCTGACACACATTTATCCAAATCTAAGGCAGGGGGCGCTTTCGTCCTTACAATCATAACAAGGAATATGACGGTATCATCAGCAAGCTCCGATGAGGGCGAGATTCGCGATGGAGTAGTGGAGAAGAAGGCAACTACGTCGCAGCGTACACTCGGTAGCACTTCCGTTGACCGTCAAGACAGAACCCGTTCTAGTACGACTTCTTTATCACCACGCTCCTCCGAGCAATCAAATAGATCTAGAGATCAGAGAAGCCGTTCCCCTTATTCTGACCGACACTCTCGAGGCTCGAAGAGACCTAGAGATGACGACTACGCAGACCGTAGCAGAAACGATCCAAGACGATTCAAGGTTCATTACGAAGATTATTCTCAAGACCATAGACGCCGCCCACGGGTTTCATACGAAGACATAGACAAAGGGCCAATGAACTCATCCGAACTACGATATGACGATAATGATCATCGAGATAGGCATTCCGAAAAACGTCCTCGAACCAGGAGTCGTTCGCCTTACCGAGCTAATCGTGAAGGAGATAGAGGTGGACGAAATGGACAATCAGTAAATAATGGCAGCCGGTATAATGACTATACAGATAGAAACAAGCCTTATGGGTATGGAGGTTCATACCGAAGTTTAAGAGACCAGTCAGTGAGCAATCGGGGAAAGGGCCCGCTGCCTACTGATAATTCGAGACATGAGGCTAAAACTACTCAAGGGCAATTGCAACAGCATAAACATCAACGTGATGGAAGTGAGATGGATATGTATGCTATTGATCAATCCCTCTATCCTGGGCATTTAATGATGCAACCTAGATCTACCCTTGCTGAGGAAGCTTCGAATGAAGCTCCTGAAGAAGAGCCAATTGATGAGGCTACACTCATAGAACAGAGACGCAAGCGTCGCGAGGCAATAAAAGCTAAGTATAGAGGTTCTGGTACACCCTTGTTAGTACAAGCTCTGCACTTAGGGGACAGATCAGGAGGGTCCACACCTGCACCAGGTGAAGTTGATGGCCCTTCAGGCCCAACCGGTAAGCAGATTACACTGCATTGCAATTTCCTCACTGATTCGTCAATCTCAGCTTCACCAACCGTCTCGACTCACGGAACTCCTATGGATCCAGGATCCCCTTCCGCTTTCGCAATCACGGATGATCAGGATCTTGCCAACTCACATGGAGTTCCAACAGCAGATGAGGAGGATGGACCTTCAGCCGCAGATTATGATCCAACTATGGATATGAGAGAAGATAGACAGCGCGACGGTCAACGACATTTTGATGAAGTATCCTCTGGGGCATACAACGAAACGAAGCCCACGTCTGAACAAGATGTCCTCCTTCCTGCCGAGATTGCCTCCGCTGAAGTCAAAGCTCCAAAATCGAAGGACGAATTTGATATGTTTGCAGACGATGACGATGACGACATGTTTGCCGAAGATTCAGTCGCGGATGATAAGCCTCAAGCTATCACGAATGGTGACGTTGCCAAAGCAGTGCCTATTCCACAGGCTAAAGAGCTCGATATAGGCATGCTCGATAATTGGGATGATCTTGAGGGTTACTACAAAATTATCCTTGGTGAACTCTTGAATGGTAGATATCATGTCCAAGCAAATCTTGGAAAGGGTATGTTCTCGGGTGTGGTTCGAGCTATGGACATTACTACCAAAAAGTTGGTCGCAATTAAGCTTATTAGGAACAATGAGACTATGTAAGTTGATCTATACCCATCCTAAACCTCATATACTAACAGTATCATAGGAGGAAGGCTGGAATGAAAGAGATTGAGATTCTAGAAAAGATCAAAGATGCGGATCCCGAGGACAAAAAACATATGATACGTCTAGAACGATACTTTGAACACAAAGGTCATTTGTGTATGGTTTTCGAACATTTGAGTATCAATTTGCGCGAGGTTCTGAAAAAATTCGGAAACAATGTTGGTATCAATCTCAAGGCCGTGCGAGCATATGCTCATCAGATGTTCCTCGGTCTCAGCTTGATGAAGAAGGCGAATATCTTGCACGCGGATCTGAAACCTGATAATATTTTGGTAAGTTTTACTTCAGCTCACGAATCTTTTTTGCTAACTCGTCGCTTAGGTCAATGAAACTCGCAATATGCTCAAAATTTGTGATTTGGGATCCGCTTCGGACGCAACGGATAACGAGATCACTCCCTATCTTGTCTCTCGTTTCTATCGTGCACCAGAAATTATTCTTGGTATGAAATACGACTTCGCCATTGATATTTGGTCTATTGGATGTACCCTATACGAATTGTATACCGGTAAAATTCTATTTACTGGTAGATCCAATAATCAAATGTTACGCTCCATCATGGATAGTCGCGGAAAGTTTTCAGTTAAGATGTTGAAAAAAGCGGATTTTGCCGGAGTACATTTTGATGATATGTTGAATTTCAGAAGCGTTGAACCGGACAAATTGACTGGCAAGGATGTCGTTAAGACAATGACGTTTGCAAAGCCAAGCAGAGATCTCCGAACTCGTCTAATTTCGGCATCAAAGGGACTAACAGAGGTTGAGCAGAAGGAGTTGACATTGTTTGGGGACTTACTGGAAAGATGTTTGGCGCTCAACCCAGAGAAACGAATAACGCCCACGGAAGCATTGAAGCACCCTTTCATCGCAAAATTGATGAAATAAATTGCAAGGGTTGAGAAGCGTGCTGGGTAGACATTTTGGCATGGTTTAATGGGGTTGGGTTGCTACAATCGAGAGAATAAGAGCGAGTACGAGCGAGATAAATAAAGCTACATAAATACTTCGAGTATTGCTGGTGTTAATCATTAGAGCATTATATTAGTATAATACACTGTGCTCGTCGCTTAGCAATATCTCCTCTCAGAGTACAAGAGGAGGATGTTAGTAGAAACTTGGCGTCGAATCAAGTCAATCATAGCTTCTCCAAAATTTACATTGGTTATCGTCTGGTGCTTGTAGTTTACCTTGTTGACATGCACTGGATTCCTTTCCATTGAATGCCTTAAGCGAGTGAATCTTGACTGGCTCTATACTTTCGAGTAAGTACATTCGAGTCTTCTAATGGCATTTAACAATTACATGAACGATTGAGAATATACTAGCTGAAATCAAAAACTTCCCGTTTCTGTTACTATGTAAATTTCCTCTCTAGTTCTCTTATTTACTTCAGCCTCTACGATGTTATTTTGGTCATATTATAAATCATTGGTGTCTTCTTATCTTCAATTTACTTGTTCCTTGTTCAGTTTTGTTCATGAATTATTCCTCATTTACTATTACTGGAAATGGATCTCCCTCGGTTGGTAATGAGGAACATCAACCATCCAGATTGTTTCATTGCTTTTTTGCAGTAATACTCATACATATCTCTCCGGCAGTCTCTTTCATTCTTAGTAATTTTACTATCATAACTCGTAACTCCACGATTCCGTAAAATGGCTAATAGTTGTTCCTCTATTAATCCCAATTACTTTTTGTTCATTTTCATAAACCATTTTTACCTTACAAGTAAATCCCATTGTCAATCTTCCATACAATTCTCTCACGATCATGATCTTGATCTTGATCAATCGGACCACTTATTCCTATTAAAAGGTTCACATAGAAGGAGCTACATCATACTTATTCCTCAATCAAGTAATATCTGGACAAGGATACAGAAAAATAGAATTGATTGGCTACATACATACATCTCCGATTTCCCTAGGATGAGGAAGGCACCTGCCAAAATCCAATCTTGAGGTTTGGATTTGGAAGGTACGAGAAATCGATGTTATTTAGGTCTATCTAATTATCTATCCTATCTGAATCTATTACTATATTCTATTCTAATCTTTCCTTCCCCCTCCTTTCTCCATCCTCACTCCTGACCAATGCACACGTTGATCCAACTAGCCATATTCCAAAATCCCAATTCCATACCCTCTTTTTCTCATCTTTTTCCATTTTTTTTTTTCTTTTTGGTTGAGATGGTGGCTTTATGCTGGCACTTGAAGAAGAATTTTTGGTCGTCTTACTTGGAGTTGTTGGCGTTTGGCTGGCACTCTATGTGAGATACATACTTTTCGTGTGAGTAGAAATAAGAATTGCACCTTGGGAGGTAAAGTGGTGTTTATATTTCTGAGAAGATTTAAGTGCCAGTATATTTCGAAATTTTGAACAATGTATATTCAGCTTCTTCCGCGTGCGCTCCGAACTTCTCTGGATTGATGTGTCGAGTCGAGTGACAGTGATACACATGCAGTGATACGTTTTATTTTGCGTATTTGAGTTGTATTTGTCTTTAAGTTGGCTTGTCGGGAGGAATCCTGTTGTCGATGTTTGGCGAGACTTGGGGCGATGGAGTCGTGGTACTTGGGCTTTCTTAACGCTTCTCCCAGGTTTTACCCAATAGGCCTTGCCCGAAAGCGTACCTATTGGGCGATCTCTTATGAGGTTTGGCGATGGATGTGATGTGATGTGTAGATGTTTATATAGATGTAATAGAGATATGATATAAATGATGAGATAGCTAATAAGATATAATTGTAGTATATTTGTTGAAGAAGATGATTTGTTGTAGATTTTGATGCTGATGTAGGTATAACATAAATAGTGAGATAAATAGTGAGATAAATAGTGAGATAAATAGTAAAATAGATGATGATATAGATGTTGATATAGATGTTGATCTAGATGTTGATCTAGATGTTGATGTAGATGTTGATGTAGATGTTGATGTAGATGTTGATGTAGATGTAGATAATAAAATACAAGTAAGAAGATGTTGATGTAAATGTTGATATAGTTGTAAATATAAGTGTAGATATAAATGTAAATCATAAAATATAAGTAAGAAGATGTTGATATAGATGGCGACAGGGTGGTGGCACTTGGGCTTTCTTATCGCTTCTCCCAAGTCTACCTAAAAGGTCTAGCCGAAGGTATACCTAATAAGCGATCTCTTATGAGGTCTCATGTCTAGATTGCGAGGATGCTGTAGCAACAGCTATAATACACGGCTGGTTGGTGAGTAGCATTGATTATTGAAGTCGGCTCTAGAATTCTATGCTGATAAAGATCGATCGCGTATGTTGAATTGCCGAGTCGTATATGCTCTCTGTAATTGATGAACTGCTAAGATAACTGTCATTATAAGTAACTTATTTTTAAAGGGATTGTATTTGTCGGTAAGTATGGGGGCGCGGCAGACCGTAAGCGAGTGACTGCATTAACGACTGCAAAGACACTTGCAAGCCTGTATAAAATGGGAAGTGAACGAATTTATTGAAAGGTGTCTTGCAGTACTGACCGTATCATGTTTTCAATATTTGCTCGAAGACTGGCGTCTTTAAACAGCCAGATGGGAAGGTTTGAATATAATGGATGGAATGACAAAGTACTTGTAATCAAGGAGATAAATTGCTAAGGGACATTCGCTATGGATATAACCCCTGAGACTTGGTGTCTAGAAGAAGAAAAGATGGAAGAAAATAATGATAAAGATTTTCCCAGTAAGATTGGGATATTCGAGCCTTTTATACAAATTTTCTGATCGTTAGTCACATCACGCAATACTAGTCTCACACTGACATTTACCTCGTGATGTAGGATTTACTCACTCCTTAACGCTACTGAGCCAATCACATCGCATTCATTACGAGATTGACACCTGTCATTTGCAAATTTCCAGTCTAGATCTGGTATTAACTAAGTCCGTCAGTTTCTAAAACTGGATTTTCGAAAGTCAGCGGGTCATTCACTCGAAGTATGAATCTTATTAGTCAGTCACAAGTCATTTTCGCCGATAATAAGATATATCAAGAGATGATCTCGCCGATAGTGAAATCTGTCAAGAGATGATCACTGTCTAGCAGCGACTATTGATGTTAGTACATAAGAAGTGCTGGAGCTAATGAGTGGGGTAAGTCACCGATGACGAATTTACATGAAAAGATTGCATCTATTATGACATGAGTCGGAGCTATATATTCCTAGAGTCACACCTTCCATAATAATCCCTAAAATTGAGGAGGGGGTCATTCTGAAACTCATAAGCCCAGTAGGACTTACTACCACCAGGTCCCATCGATCTGGAGAATTGTTGAACTTGATTTTTGTCGAAACCTAATCTCCTCCTCCATCAAATCCTTTTTCTGTTAGTCTTCACCCCATGTTTTAAGTTCCGTTTCTGGCATTGCTGTGGTTTAGTTTCACAATTTCTGAGGGTTTGGTAGCACAAGGGTGTAAAGGGTATACGGAACAGTTGTAAGCGAACATTAGCTTCACTCAGCTCTAGAAGATGAAGACAGAAAACCAGTGCTCCGAAATTATAACAATGTCGAATGGTGTGTCCTAGTTTTACTGTTTCTATTCCTACACAATATGTCTCATAAGAAAGACTAATGCCTACCTTAGTTTATTCTTATCTTGGATTCTAACAGCAAGTTACTAGATCACACGTTGTATCATTATACAATAGGTGGAATGTGGCGGGTCATACGCTTCGGTAAGGTACGCGAACCCATGCCTGGTGTTGTTGGATGTTCTTTGAAGTCATTGCCAAGATTTCTTTCTCGCAGGAATATAATAAGGCTTAAACAACTTCAAGGCCCTGTGAATTTTGACGAGGGATACCTCATATGGACAAAAATAGCAGGAATTGCGACCTCAAAGAAATCCTCGTATTTAACTCCCCTATAATCCACCCTTCAGCCCAAGGAGATAACCAATTCTTCCAATCCTTACAAGAGGGCAGGAGGTAGTGACTTCAACTCGTCAGCATTGAATAAATTCTAAACTGATCAGGGGAGGAAGGAAAGGAAAGGAAAGGAAAGAAGAAGAAGAGCTTCACAATGATAAGATGATGTTTTGAGACCAAATTATCTTTGAATGAAATTCAAAAATCATATAGTTTATCCTCTCTTCCTATCAAAAAAGGCATGAGGAGAAAATGTTTCGAATAGCGTAGACAGGAGGAGGAGTAGGAAGTTTACGCGAGAAGCTCAGAAAAATTAGAAGAAACTCCGAGAAAACATCAAACTGGATCTGAACTTCTTGTGAAGATAAGTTAAGAATGCTGTGTTGAAATTGAAGAGTTGACTGTAATGAAGATTATTTAAAATAGAAGGGAAGAGGAATGGGCTGTATAGGTATGGTAAATGCATAGCGAGAAGTCTAGAATAGAGAATGTCAACTTTCCATCCACATTGTTGACACAACCAAGAATTTTCATCAACTGCGTAGATCTTACGTGATCTACGTCTGACCAGACTTTAGCTTTCATTATAACTTTAAAACGCTGCCGAACGACAACGACTTCTAAGCTGTGGGCGGAGCGGTCAGATCTGACCTCGCATACCCTAATGGGTAGACCGAAACCAGATTTAGCACCTTGTTCAACTCCGATGATCGAGCTGCTGATGTCGGAATGTTATAGTTTCCACTAAATTGGAAATATTGGTGCCAGTTGAAAACCTGTTAGTCCACGATCAAGAGCTACAGAATCAAGATAAGACTGATCGTCGTGAGATTGTACAAAGCACGAAAGAATATTACGGTCATGACACATATTACTGTTGAACTCATTAATGCCAATGTCGGGATGATGGAATGGATTGACAACTAGAAATATATATTCAGCATTATCAAACTGGTATTATCCGAGTTTGGTGGACTAACTTAGGCTAAGACACAATAAACAGATATTTTGTCATGAATGCCTAGGTTTTTGTGATGAGTCTAAATTACTTGAACAAATACTTCTTTAAGCTATCTAATCCGAAGACTATTCGTTGCAACGAATTCAGAAAACACAGTGTTCTTGACTAATATAGGATTTCCGCGAGTCTTTAAACAACCAGAAGCTTGTAAATTTCGAATCCAGCTAATCATTTACTTCTTTCAAATATCGAGAGCTTATATCCATTCTACCAGTCCTGAAAAAAAAAAGATAATGCACAGAAACTCACCCGAAATGTGGCTGTTAACTTTACAGTAGTCCAAGTCCACTAGATCTAGGTTTGACTATAGTCTAGAAGCCAAGTTGAGATCATCATCTCATATAATCTCATATCATCTAGATAATTTTATTAGAGTAATAATTCTTGGAAACGGAGAGAGTGTGTATATATGCCATAAAGGATGGATGGAAACTACACCAAGCTAAAGTTGAGAAGTGTCGATTGTATAGAGGAGCCGGGACTACACAGCCAACGAAACACTAACATAAATGAGTATGAAACTTGAGAAGACAAACATCCAAGATTGCAATACACATTTACTCCTAGAAAAGAATCAAGCGAATATATCACCTTATTGCTATTCGACCTTGGCTACTGAAAATATGTAGCGAACATAGAACAGTGCTAAAAACCCTACAGAGGTCTGAAATTCTTGGCACTGCGATGGTTAGGGAGGGGGAAAGAATGAAGAATATATAGTTAACAAACACTAAACAAGGCAGAAGGAGCAGATGAACTATATCTGCTTTAGTCTTATTAAGCTAGAAATCATGCAACAACTCCAACAGTCGATAAGTAGATTGCGCTTGTGACGGGACATACTGAAACAGCATATGGCAATGTTTTAATATACTCTGGCCTTCTAGAACAGAAGCATTGCGGGGTAAATCATCTGGGCTATTACTTCGTGGCCAGTTCAACGATATGTTCCATCCTTTCAGAAGCAGAATAGTAGATTCACCACAAATACATCTTAACCGATGCGGAACTTTGTCGAGACACCATCAGATTGTTTAGCTATGTTGTATGGATCATTCTAGTCGCTTAATCCATTGCCATCTTATCTAATTCAGAACATGAAATCCATGCTTATGATAGATCTAGGTTGATATGGATTAAATTACAAAAATGCTAGATATAGAGTCGAGTACAGAACAAGCTCATGCATCTCGAAAGGTTATCTGATCAAACTGTCTCCGAGTCGTGGGAATCATACCTGACGCTGGTAAGAACCAAGAGCTATTCTCATCCCACCGACATGTTTTCTTCGGAGCATCTCCTTTGCCAGTTATGAATAGATCTAACATCATACGAAAGTTTTATCGCATATTTTCCGATAAGATCTAAATATAATCAGCCACACACGACAAAAAGGATTCCTTCCATGCGGCACAGCACTGGCTGCAGCTGTTATCGCAACCAAGATGTTGCCTTTGTCTTGAGGTCAAAATTTATGTCATCTGAATCATGCGTATCTTAATCATATGAACTGTAAACACATAGATACTGTTTGTATGTATTTTTAAATGGACCCATCTTGTTGAGACTTTCCTCCTACAGGTGCCATGCTATTTAGGCTGTGGATCTAATTATCCTATTCTTGTACCAATATATCTGGTAGAGTCCAATAATCGTACTTAATACCCGTTCGAGGAAAGAGCATAATCACAGAAAAAAGCAATAATGGCAAGGACAGGCACCAATCTACGAGATGCAGATACGAAAAAGGCAATTCACTTGACTCAATACAAAATTGACATGGATTCCACGCTTGTGGCCACAGACGTCGAGAAATGGAGGATGATGTATTGAGTTGATTATAGATGAAAGCCAACACAAGAGTATGTTTCTTTTAGCGCCTTCGCCTTGCGATCTGTAGGTCGGTCTTCATAGCGGTCGATATGTTCCCACGATTGATATAGGACCCAGAAAGGACCACTTCTTTATTCCGTGCGGGTACGTGCTGAGAAGAGTACACTATACAGATCTGGAGATGACGTGCATTTAGCAGTCCATGGGAATTATTGAGGTTTGCACTCAAACGTCACACACGGCGGTTATGATACAATTTGGGTGGTTGGTGTTAGATGGTGGTGGGAGAGGGAGTCCAAACACATGCATATTTCGTAACGCTTAGGAAAGATGCCGGCGTTTCTGATAATAGCAATGATGATGAGAGATACAGAATGATTTATTACTTGCTTGTTAATTATTGATTTTACTTGATTAAACATATTGAATTTCGCTCAATGCAGAAGGTTAGGTCAAAGTAACCAATTGAGAATGATGGGATTTGATTCCTCCACAATCCAACGGTCACACCGACCAGGAAGATTGAATCGGTATTCCCGAATTCACGTACATGACTTGTTACCCTCCAATGTGATTTATCTCATAATTTTCCCTTGAATATCTGGTATGGATGGTATGGATGGTAAGAGGGTTCAGTAGAGATTCATAATGAGCTCACTAGGCTTGAATTGTGTCACTGAAATGGTACACCATTAAATGAATATCATTCGATCAGTTACATCCCGCTGCTTCTCCATTGTCAACCATTCTGTTATCGTCTCGTAGAGTTGTGGGTTTGTCATATCTCAACTTTGGTGGACCCGAGTGTCTGTCTACATTTGACGGGAAGGAATGAGGCTGGGATGCAGGACTCCGGTTAGTGTCTTCGTACATCGTCATTATTTGGATCTGCCAGGAAGAGAAGGAATAGCAGAACTATACGGCTGGTCCTGTGAGAGATGGGGCAGAGAGGAATGTCAGGATAGGACTTTCTATAGCTGAGATAGCTGAGGGTAGAAACCAAGATCAACAATGATGTACATCTCATGATCATGACAATCGCATCCATTTGGAAATCGTAACAGGGTAACCTCGAGAATTGAAGAACACTGCAGTAAGACGGCGAACTCTACCTACGCCTTACACACCATTTTCTTCTTCCACTCATATATCTTTATTTCCTCCACATCTGACCACCATCTGACGTGCGTCTTCCTTTCATTCACACCTCTTGCGAATCGGCTATATTGTCGGCGTGCATTCACTGGATGGTTGGATAATGGATGATAAGATTGGGGGGTATGTATTGTAACCATACCTACAAAAAAGTGTGAGATTGCCTGTTTTCCTGCCTTGTCATCCATTTTCGTTACGTGGAGCTGGGATTAAAAAGACCTTAAGGTTGTACTGTGTACAGCGTTGCCTGTGGGGGTATGGGTTATTGAAGGGATTCAGATGGTGGTCAGAGTGCTATTACGGATACACAACGGCTTGCAACCAAAGACCACAGACCACATATTATTGTATGGAGTAATGAATGTTTAATCTATTGAACTTTGCCTAGTATATTAAGCACATCAGATCCTAATCCTTCCTGCCTGAAATTAGCAGTTCGGGCGCTGGCGTAAATCAGGTAATATTACTTGTTGAGAATATGAGATGTTGGTACATCAAACTAATAATGAAGGAGATTTTGGTTTCGAGATAATTTTACTCATTTATTTGCTGCGTTCGGGAGTTCCAAAGTTCGGAGTGGACATTAGCACTGGGTAGCGGTGAGTTTCAGGGGTTGACGAAGGTTAAACGGTGCCCAGCTAGTAGTTTGCCAGGACCATCTGTTCGATATTGCAAGGAGATGGCTAATTGGCGATTATCACTATCACTAGGTATGTCCTTCAATTTTGTTTTCTTGGGCGGATAATGGCGGTGTTGGCGGTAAGAGAGAAGTTGTTTTGAAGAGGCAGCTGTAGCCTATGTAATCTTGTGCAATCATAATAGGAGGGCTTGATTATATGGGTTTGATTGGAAGTGATTGTGTGTAGCATTTGTAGCAACTGTCAGTCTAGGTACAACCTGCCATATGAAGTACGTCGGGTCCTGTACGAAAGCTGACTGAGTGACTGGCTCAACCATTGGGTGAGATGGAGTCTCGGGGCGTTTGACTAAGGCGGATTTTCATCGGAAAGGCTTAATATGTATGAAGTAGCGATGAGTTCAACTATCGATGAGTCTGTAGACAATCTTCATTGGTAAGCTATGATATCCATGCTCTGACTAGGTAACTTGGAGATGTCCAGCCTCTATTTTGGCATCTCGCCCTCCTTCGCCCAGTTACTATATGCCGGCTTTATCCATTCTTGTGCATAATTGAAGTATTCCGTAAGTGAGCAAGATGTGCAGTTTGTGTGTGCAAAGAGGCTGTGGGGAAAAATATGAGTCTGTCACCAAAATCGATGCCGTTTAGATGAACCAATGAATTTGTGTGGATGAGATTCTGCCAACAAATGTGTATAATTGTGGATCGTTTGTCAAGTCATTAGTGAGTAGGCCTGTCTATCGAATATTAAGGCCAATTCACGATTTAAGGTATCAAATTTGGGGTCAATTCATGGTGGCTACGGTAGATAGACTAACGTGTATTAGCTTCACAGTTCTGTTCTTATATAAATTAAAAATTCTGTTTACAAACATCACCAAGTTATACAAACCTAGGAATATCAACGCCTCAGCGTTTCTCTTTTACTCATGAGCAAATCAATTCAGTACGATCTTAACCACAAACATCAGTCATTTCCGTAGCTGCAGCCTCACTATCGTCGTTTCCACTTTATGCCGCTCAGATCACTCATTGGGTGATGTTTTACTGGGCTGGGCTCGTATGCGTGGCAAGGGCGCAGCAATGTTGCATGAATTGACGATTTTTAACTGGAGATCGTCAGGGATTGCGGCCGATGCTAATATTGAATAATTGAAGTCTTCACCAGCATGACCAGCAAAAAGAACCCATAAGAAGGAAAGGGAGCAAGGGAGTATCTAAGTTTTGTTCCATGACCAAAAACTGAGGGTACCCCAATGGAACTTCGAAGCCCTATCGAACAATCAGATATAATTATAATCCTGGGTACGTGGCATAATGATTAGCTCCATATATTACTCAAAGAGGAAACCCAAGAGTTAAACAGAATAATCCTTTATTTTTGGAGGACGATGTGTAGAATGGCTGCTACTGGTGTGGTTACTAGCAGGGTCGCCTATTATTCTTGTGTGTCGAAAACAAAATAGCGGCAGAATCATAATGTCCTAGAAAGTGTACATCGAGGTGTACATGCATTCAAACTAGTCATAGAAATAATAATCCTCGAAAGATCACCCACGAGGCGATTTTGAGGCAAGAGAAAGTGTCTCAGATCCTTTTTTTTGGTGTTAGAAGTTAGAACAGCCTTGCTTTTAGTTCTCTTGGGCTTGCACCTCCACCTACTGCTAATTGATTAAGTTTAGATTAATTAAATTATTATTAATTATCGAGATTAAGAGAAGTAAGCTAGTATTTTGGATATATACATACAACCGGTTCCTCCTCATTGCGATCATCAAGATACTCATAATTGATTTCACTTCATTTCTTCAATATACTTGTCGTCGCCCAGCTCCTTCCTTTCCCAAGACGACATGCGTAATTACATATAAACTTAGACATAACGCAAAGAAACCATTTGGAACCGGAAGTTGCGCCCAGGATCCCTTTTCCTTTACAACTGTTCATCTGTCCCAATTTTTGGTCCATAGGAGTAGGAGCCCATTGATATCCAGGTCGTTTCATTTTTCCTTCTTCACTTTCTGCCATGTTGGATTATAATAGGGAGTTACCACCATGTTTCCCACCAACCAAAGTTGCTTTTCAAGGCAATCCTCATCACCAATATCCACCATCTCAGGTCAACCCATATCATACACCATTTTCATCTCACCATACATATCCAACCCCACCTCCATCACCACTATCATTTGCGATGCCTCAGGATCATAGGATAGGTACAATACTTGGAGAAACTCTATTATTGTCTCGAGTGTTAGGCTCAGGAGCCTACGGAACTGTTTATTATGCTCAGGATTTGTCCACTGGAAAAGAGTATGCTGTAAAAGCGCTCAACAAAAGAAATGCCTACGGGCAGCCCTTGGACGCAAGACAACGAGCCTATCAATCAAGAGAGATAGCCCTGCACTGGAGTGCTTCCGCGCATCCTAACATAGTTTCGATGTACAAGATTCTCGATGACCCGGACTGCACCTATGTTATCCTGGACTACTACCAGGAAGGAGATCTGTTTTCAAATATTACCGAGGGTGGTAGATATGTAGGTCATGATGCCCTGATCCGGAGCATCTTCCTCCAAATTTTGGATGCCACGGAACATTGCCACCGCCTTGGAATATACCATAGGGATCTCAAGCCTGAGAACATTCTGGTTGCCAATTCCGGTCATACCGTTTGCCTAGCAGACTTTGGATTGGCCACCCAGGAACCAACATCTCGCGATCACGCATGCGGATCTACATTCTACATGTCTCCAGGTAGGCACTATTCATTCTACTTCCAGATCCCCCAACACCCTTCACATACTAACTGGTTCCACTGTCAGAGTGTCTAGAACAATCATATAAGCCATACAGATGTGCCCCAAACGATGTCTGGTCTCTCGGAGTGATCTTAGTCAACCTTACCTTTGGAAGAAATCCTTGGAGACAAGCCTCATGGGACGATGCTACATACAATGCCTTTCTCAAGAACCCAGATTTCCTGAAAACTATTTTGAACCCATCGGACGAGCTGAATCTCATTTTACAAATGATCTTTCAACAGGACCCGGATCTCCGTATCACTGTTCCAGAACTGAGGTTAAGAATACAACAATTGCCAGGTTTCTACGCTTCCCCTTCCCAAGGATCTTGTCGTACACCCACACCAATCGTCGGCAATTTGACCAATGACTCTGGGTACTCTACCTCATCTCCGTGTGTCGCAAGTCCATTTCGATCCTCAACTTCGTCTCGTGACTCTGCTATTTATACAGATGATGGGTGTACCAGCACACCCAATGAAATCACTGATTCGACTCGATCGTTACGCAGCACCGGTAATTCTTCAACAGATTCAAACAACCGTGATCACGCAAATCGCGATGTTCTTGCCCATGGGCATGCTTACTTTGATGGACTACCAACACCTTCTGGCTCTCAAGGATCTTGTCAGTCATCTTCAATTTATACAAAAGTTGGAACAACTTTCCCACGGAAGTTTTGAATAAACCGGCTGTGGAATGTGCAGAATTCAAGAGGAATTCTCTTTCTTAAAAAAAGTTTCACTTATTTTTTTATTGGCCTTAATTTTGGAATTCATTGTATAGTTTTTTTTTTGAACCGGGCTGCTTAAAAGAGGTGTAGTATCCGGTTATCGCATGATTAAAACGAAGAAAAGTTGGAATTTTGACCTTGGGTCTTTGGTGCAGGAATCAACCAGGCGTTTAGGGCGGATAGAACAAGCATGTCGTCTACTGGGAGTTGTGGTGCTTTTTTATCATGATACATTTTTGGAGTTACCGGATTTTCTTTCAAGCCATATGGTAATTTCGCTTTATACCCTTTGGGCGGAACTTTTCCAACACATAGGACGGTAGAAGGATGGAATTTTCATGCTTGTCTGGCTAGACAAGCTTCCATGGCAATAAAATACGTTAAAGACCACTTGTAAATAAGCGGTCGGGTTTTAGGGATAAGACGGTATTAGGGAAGAAGAATAGGTATAATGTACATGTACATCGAAATAGCATCTAATGCATCGAACGGAGTCATCGCTCTACCAGCAGTTAGAACAGTACAGCAATCTCTGACAAACAGATTCTTTGTTGCTTGCATACATGATTGATTATAACATCGCATCTTGCACCTGTGCTCTCGAAATAAAAACGGGCATTCGATACCCCCGGCATTACTATCAGAAGTGGAAAATGCAACACTCTCAAATGCTTGTCTCGAGAGCCAGATTTACCCGTCCCGCCTGCTAATTCACGAACCACAATGGAAATGACTATCACTTACGAAAGAGACGGGAGCACATGCATGAGCCTAGATTAAGTGTCTGGGCATGGATATGCGGTGACTGGGATTACGATAGTGTGTGGTGATTCATTTCAAGCCACCGTTCGCCTTAATTTCTTCGAGGTGCACGCTTCTGCGCCCGGGAGGGTCAGATGATGCTTAGATGGTCGGCCAATAAGATACGAGAATTGTGTTTGTGGCGAAGACTATCACTTGGCCACTCACTGCCGCATGCTGATCTGGCGACTATCCCCAAAATGCACGTGCTGTCAATGCCCCTTTCTCAGTGAAGCGAAGCCGCTAAATTCCCCGCATTGCATCTGTGCTCTGCTCGAATATTCAGTCCTTGGTCCTATCTACAACAGAAGATGAGTTATTCAGTGAAATAGTGCTTAGATATTATTATAGTATATCTGACGCTTGGTAAAACTCTTAATCCGACCGTCGTGCATTACCATCATCGGTCCGGACCTTTTGATGCATCGAGATCTTTTGTCCCTGGAATATGGAAGGAAAGCTAAAACAGGCACATAAGGTGGGTAATAAGACGATTGTCGACTGAATGTCCTCAGCGTAGATGATGACGCGAGACTGGTGATGGTGCACTAACTAATCATCAGTTGTATAGCCGGACTACGACTAATTAGATGCATATTCTATATGAAGTATTGTCAATGAATACAGTTTATCAGACTGAAAAATCGAACTCAGTCTCTCGTGTACTGAGGAGTAAGATCAGGAGAAAATTACGTTTAAATGCCAAGCCGCTCCAAGCAACTAGTGGGCTGGCTCACGTGACTGTATTCTATCTTTGTTGCATATCTTGGATTGGACATGGTGAATGTCATGAATGTCTCTCGGCTTTACAAAAGACATGAACATAAAAAGTTAATAAATACGGTCTGTCAGTATGACACCAATCTGAGTCTGGATTCTTCTGTCGATCATCTCTCTAACAGTATTGAGGAATGATATTCTGATCATGACCAAAATTAACAAGCGAGAAGTAATAACGATATGATTGGATCGCATGAGCGACTAGGTCTCGAAGTTTGAATTGGAGCTAGCTACTTCTCATTCTTAGGGACTTGCTAGTTCCTTGGGTTTCATGCCCGTCATATGTGGGACGCCACCTCCGGATGAATAGCAGTGATATAGGCTTAATGCATAACTCATCCAGAGTCAACTTGATAGAAATATATAAACCCTTCAATATCTGCTTTCATTGATGGGATTCATTCATGAGTTTCACCTCTTCAGCTAATATTCTGAAAGTTTGAGGATATACCGGAACGTTTCCAACAATCGTGCTAAGGCTCCGTAAAATCGGCATCTTTAACCTCACTATCATGTGGATCTGCGCTTTCAAAATTCAATAGCTTCATGAATCTGCAAGTTGTGCAGGTTTCCATTTTAAATATTTCACTTAAGCCAAGAGCTGAAGATCTCTAATTAAGGCGCGCTTGGCTGGTGGATGAGCTTGCGATGTTATCTACGATAAATAGTCTTGAGTTCAAATAGACCTTCGAGGAGGGACCTGGTTAGTCATGACAACAAGACTAGAACGTGATTATCATGTCCCGGGTGAAGGAAACAAATATAGAATTAAAGTTTGGGGACACAGAGAGTATCTTTGAGGGCCGTTGATCATATTGGAATCTTGGAAGAAGTTCGTTTTGTCGTCTCGGTGTAAGTGAAATCGCATGGCTATGGTGTATAGAGCCGGAAAAACATCGTTTCTACAAAGGAATAATCATTTCTATGGTTACAGGTGACCAAAAATATTGACGTTCAGACAGATTTATCTTTACCCAAGAGAAAACTTGACCGAGCACATGTCTTGGCTGAAGTCATGAAAACCTAAATTCCTTTTACACTTTCTCGGCATACGATGAGCAAGCTTCCTACTATAAAACTTGGAGATTGGCCATTGAAGATGATACAGGTCATAATACGAGCTAATCTTGGAGTCAATTCTTAGTAATTTGATTTGAGACATTTGAAGACGTGCAACAAATCTTTCTCCTCTAGATTTTGCAGCCTACAATTGGTCAAGTCTATAATACTCCGTCAATGAGCAAACGCTTGAGGTACAGCAAGACACGTAGCTATGTATGTGACATAATCCGAGTTCATAAATCTGAGCGAGCTTGCTCAACATCAGACTAGCGAGGGGGTAGTTCATCTTCTAGCTCACTTAAATATTCTAACGTGTGATGGGAAAAAAAATGAACAATTTGTTCAAATTTTGGCACATATGGTCCGGCTAGAGAATCGAGGAAACCCTTCTCAATCAACCCTTACCACAAAAATATGTACATTGCATGCACCATTGTCCGATTCCAAATTCCAGAGCACACTCTAGAATAACTCATCTGCTTTTACAATGAAGCAATGCCAAGGGGGCCAGTTTGATAGATTCTTAAATCCCAGATTGCTTTGACTTAATAGCAATGCTATTATAATACTACGTTTACCGAAACTATTTTACTCCTATACACACCGGTGAAGAACACACAAGACTGTATTCTATAGTATGAGTATGATTTACCTTGAGTTGCCTTCAGTCCGACCATTGTACCATCTAGTGTTGGCAAATATACTGGATTCTGACCTGTGACCTAGAATATACACTTTTACCATTCGAATTATCCATCATATTGAAGTATCTGATTTTCTAGTAGTATGAATGTCGCACTCTGTGTGTCTGCCATACTATTGCCCCATCGAGCATACGTCTACACACATATCATTGCCGAATATAAAAACGCACCGTACACAATCACAGCCTCTTTCTCTACGCTTCTCTACAGATATAGTTTGATACTACATGTCGATCTTGTGGATATGAGAAGTTAAACTTATCATTGTTGACCCGCCCATTTCATATTTGGTCACTGTTCGTAACATCATGAAGCGTAGTGCACATCATATAGGTCCTTTTAAGCGCTCGGATCGCTCTCTCTACTGATATTCAGGAAGGATTGCAGCCCTACTGGGGCGGATAGATTTGTCACACACAATAGGAAATTGAATCTGATGATAATGATCTACACTACCATTGAGCCAAGCCATGCCTCAAGGGCTTGAAACCTGATTTTATCATACGTGATATACTTTTTCAGTTCAGCACCTTCCTCAACAACCAACCGGTAGCAAAAACTAAATTCACTACTGGATCGGATGAAATGGGACAAGAGTCCAAGATTTCTATATAGTCCGGATGGTCTCGAATCCAGCTTTCACACCTTCTGGGGATGCCTCAGGCCTTTTATAACAAGCACGATGAGAAATGTAGGCAAACCAATCTCGTTCCCTCCGTCACACATAAATCCCACGCTCTCAGCGTATCTAGCTCCTACATATCCGAGACTGGTTCACGGCATTGCTAGTTAAACCGAAACCCCAATAGTGCAAAGGCCATCGCACGAACCTTTCTTTACACGGCAGAGCTTTGTTCGAGAACTCAAAACTCTGCAATGACATTAACATGATGTAAAATATAGGTCAAAGCAGTCCATTTCTCCGGAGCCATCACAGTTCGGACGGAGGTTGCCGCTGCCAATGAACATGGCCAATATCTGAACCTCCAGTTCAACAAATACTTGTTCTCAGGTCAGTTCATATGGAAATTTTTGAGGTGTGCAACAAAACGAGATAATGACAGTTTGAATAACTTGATTGGCTCTCAGTCTCTCCAACTAACCTCAAGAGTGATTCCCGCAGTGGAGAGGCTGATCAGTTGAGCCGTTTCTCACTTTAAGCATATCTCTCCGACATCCCCTAGATTATCGACCAGGGCCTTTGTAAAAAGTCAGACATGCATGAGCTTGTCCAATAGAGGAAGTGTTAAGAGGTACCAGCACTTTAGCATGCAGGATAGGCATGTTATTTACGTCTTCACTTTTAAAAGTCCCATTAAAAGCATGGGGGATATGACTAGTTAGTTCCATGGCCATAAGACTATCCAAGAAACGGGTCATAAATAATATGAGCCCAACTTCAACTCCGCAAATCAAAAAACACCATGTGTTCAGGACTCAAAACTTTACCACAAGAAGCAAGAAAAGGTTTGAATATTGAAAAGCCGAGATTGGGAACCTTAGAATAAAAAGAGTATATAAAGAACACTTTATAAAAGATTCCACTCAATATCTCCAGTTCCACTTGATTATCTGGTATTCAAAGGGCCTGGATCACAAACCTCCCACATAAGAATATTCTTTAACCTTGAACTCGAAAAGCCAGCAGACTGAACTTTAAAAGGCAGCTATCTCTTGAATAAGCCGCAAGAAGGCATAATTTATACCTAGAAGCGAATATAGTCTAGAAATGTTATCTTATTTGAGCCCACAGCATATAAATATACCTCTCAAAATTCTCAAAATTTTCAAAAGTGCCAAAAACTTCTTTGTAGACCACCCTTTTGAAGATATTCTGACGTAGAACTTGATAACTGTGACCACCACATAATCAGAGATGCACTTGTCTTGTATATCGAAGAAATTAGACTCCAAAGCCCAACAGTTCTGATATCAGGGTTCACACAGCAGGATTGAACTGGTAGTTCTTTTACTTAAATCGCTAAAATCATGACCCTTTCAAAAATGCCTTCATCTTGGAAATCGATAGTAATCTCAAATAATATTATTAAGATGATAAATCTTGAATATACTATTTATGACAAGCCAACGAATCTGTGCATCCAGACATCGATTCGATATATTCGAGGGTCGATTTGTTCCAGAATTTTGAAAGCAGGGTACATTTTGGCGTATCCATCTTAGGCTCTGATGTAGCCAGTTCTGCGATTCGAACTGAGAATCCATCTTCACCGCAATTTCGAAAGTACACGTGCGCAAACACAGTATCTTAGTCTGCTACGAGGCAGGCAAATGATGCAAGATCCGCACCAGTCTGTTCTCTTGGTATCCGAGCACATTTGTGGACTTCGAACTTAAGCTATGCCGACTTGCCAGAACTGACAATCTAGATTCAATAGAGACGCACGCATTAGGCTGAAAACTGGTGTGGTTGTCGAATAACGTGAGATGGACTTGCATCTTACATCTTACATTGACCCTCATCTGACCACTTTGGAAATGCTTGTCAAAACGTACAGCATCCCACAGTATCGGATGCCGGGACTCCCGTGGAAAACTACCATCGAATCGCTAGTGTCTTAAATATAGTAGGTGATATAGTTGACTGGTGGAAATGCAAGCATACCATGCAACCATGAAAGAAAGATGAAGTGTTCTTGCAGAAAAGATGGAGGTGCGGTGTGTGGTGTATCGTGTATGTGTGGTGGATGGCTGGTGGCCAAGGGTGCTGGGATTATTTGATGTGGTAGCCGCTCACGGTTCTCCGTGCGGTCAAAACGCGACAAAACGCGAAACGTTGATATCGATAATGAAAAGAAAAGTTCAACCGACGAACACTGGCTCGCCATCAATTAATCGATGGCTGTCAATTCTGCATTGCGTTCCGCATTCGATCATCCGTGAATCGTGAAGGCATAAGAGACGTGAGTATTGTGGAGAGTATGCAAACGGAAGCATTGCCGAGGATTCCTGTCCATACAATGCTCGTACAACGTGGAGTGTCCGCATACTGCCGCTGCAATAGAGAATTGTTTTATCGACGCGTGGTGCTCCGTCGTACAGGCTAAAGGTGTATGGTGCAACCACAGCATTGAATTCTCGAGGTACTGGTACTCGATGTCATTCACTCTCGCAAGGTTGTCAATAATTGCGTTGATCCATGCAGAACGGAATGGGATCAAAACAAAACATTCGTCGCGAACCATCTACCCATGAATACTCCATACCGCGACAACAATAAACGTATTGCAGTCACTACATCGAACCATTCACGCCCAAAACAAGTAATAATCGATGATTGGCTGACGAAGTGTCCGACCCATTCTCTGTTCACACTGCATAAGTTCGGCTTTGTTACCCGAAGCAATGATTGGGGAACAACGTCTTCATGCTTCCTGCAGTCGGCGCATAACTGAAGACTTGTTTTCCGCTCCGACTTGAGAATCATCCTGTTGCAAGTGGGTGGGGCTATGTATGGATTGCTCGCATGAATTTGAGAGCATGTGATTTAGCCCCAGTGGGAAAGCGTCGCAATTCTTTTTATGCTATGTTTTTTCTAAGTCGACCGTGGTAATTTAGGCGTGCCTTTCGTCTCAAATCAGTTGAACAACCGTTGAGAACTAGGTGCAGCTGTTCAAGGCTATACACGTTTGATTAAGACTGTACATAAGTGCCAAATGCTTGGCAGGGCTGGGTGCTCGATATACTCACATAACTTCTTCATTTTGCCCCTTTGTCATTAGCGACTTGAAAAATCCATGAACTCTCCCTCTTCAGCAAAAAGAAGATTGGTATCATCGCAATGACGGATGGCTTCTTTCCGTGTCTTTGTGGACTTCATTGCGCAGCGTCCGGCGGTTATTTGATCGAAGAGCAAGGAAGCTCCTGCCTCGCTGATGATAATTTTTTCGAAACTTTGTCGTCAACGTAAATCGTGTCTATCTGTCATATTAATAAAGATTGTCTCAATGACTGATGACTTCGTTCCCTGTTTTTGATGATTTAGTTGCATTGCATTCTATGGTCAAATGGTCGAGAGATCAGGAAAGCTCTCACCTTGCCCATGTAGTATTTTTTAAACTTCCTGGGCACCATGAAATGCCCATATTCCAAACCGTATTAATTTCATGACTTAAATGCTCTTTCCGGCGCTATTGTTGACGTCGTAATGGGTGCCCATGTTTAATTATTGATAGAAAACGAAAACAATCAATTATGTGGAAAGAGGAAGAAGAAATTGTTCTTAGAAGAGGGAGCAGCTCTCTTATACATGAGTTTTATCTAGCTCGTATCCTATATCTACTACTCTTAAACCTCGTTGGCCTTTTAAACTATCGTCAATGTTTACTTGTTGAAGATCGTCACTGATCTGGCTTTTAAATAGATCACTAAATTATTCAAGGCAGTGATTCGGTTTCACTCGCCATCCGTTGTGCTATATACAGCGTTGAATCGAATGACCACGATAGAGACAAAGTGCCCTTTATTCGTTTTAAACATACAATGCATCGATGCTTGATTTTTGAAATGAATTTCATTGCAGTGTTAATGAGGCATCAAGGTCAGTTTCGCTAATGCATGCCCCGTACCCCAGCTCTTGGCGAAGAAGAATACTCACTCTTTTTAACATTCAATATCAAACAAGAACATCAAGAATTCGGTATTTCAAACCTATTCTTTGACAGAATTTGTTACAAGCTGTTGGAGTATTGAACGTCGTGAAGAAAATTGTATTTTTAATCATGTTAATGCTGTTAATAACAAAAAATTGCCGTCTTTAATATATGATCCTCTTCGAATTGTTGGGTATACCACTCTGTGTTCTATTTGAAGCCCAGGTGTTTTGCCGATTAAGATAATGATAGTGGTGATGATGATGATGATATAGATGAATGCCTGCCAATATCTCCGATGAAGAGACTCTTAGCACTTTGGAAAACATAGAGGGCCTTCAATGAACTATACTCGTTCGTCATATGGCACCTCTGCAGTTTTTTGATTATCCATTTCGTGTATACGAACACTATAGTAATTATATCAAATATGCTTTTAATCTAATCGCAAGTACACTGCAAATCCACAATACGTGTTTTGTGTATTATCTCCTTATAACTCCACATCGTGATCTACTCCTTCGTGACCGTAACCCATCCAATATCCCCGTCTTACTATGTATTATCAGTGAAAATCCAACTGACCTCTAGAATGCGAATATCCTTGATTGTCTCCGAGGTTCGCCGAATTTTCCCAAAATCCCAAGGACAATATTGAACTTGACAGTTTTAAGCTTAAGGTATTCTCCGGCTCATTGCTAGCGCAGCGCACACTGCAAAATCCGATTTCCAGAGACCTCCCACTTCACAAAACGATAATCACAGAAAACTTTTCTCCCAGCATCAAACTCTGCATTCCATTGAAAATTCGCAGGAATCTTTTTGGATATCAGATCATACACCAGGACGACAGCAAGGAGCTTGCCTCAATCACATCTGGTACATATCTGTACAACTTCATTCTAGTTGGCACCACCAACTTGGAATACCACTTCTACTCCATTGCACTTAAAAATCCTTCACATCTTACTTCACCCATCCCCATCTACACACATCGCCAGAACACAAGCAGCACACGGTTTACCATTTAACGGTTTCCGAACCACAATCTACACATATCACCAGAATAGAAGCAGCACACGGTTTACCATCTAACGGTTTCCGAACCACAATTTATCTGAAAGTTGTGTTTCTATTCAGAAGTATCTTTGTGCTTGCTATATTCGATCGTAAAATAGATCACCGCTACCCTTTGTTTTTACCGATACGATACAGAAACGAATCCATCGCCATGAGTTAGCCAGGAACGACAACACAGCTACAAATCGCATAACGACTACGAATAGCATAGCGACTGCAGATAATACAACGAGTCCAAGTAATATACCAACCACGAATAACCGAAAAACAAATAACCCCCTGCCAATTATACCACCAATTCTCCCCGTCTCACAGCATCACAAGATGTCGTCACCGCTTTCCTCCCCAGGCTCCTCTCCAGGTTCAGCTGCAGGCTTCGCTAGAGGAGACTCCGAGTCTATCGAGTCGCCAGTCTTCAATTCGTCCAACCGAGCTACAAGCAGCTTTGATTCCGATCAAACTTTGACAAACACGGACCCGGCTTCCGACTCCTCTCCAGCCCAATCCCCGGATGCTAAAGCCATTAATGCTGAGAATACTATCAATGAAAGGGTCCCATCTGAGACGACTGCAGCACAGGAGGCTATGGCAGCGCAATCTCCCAATGAGACAAACAAGCGTAACTACAGTGATGTATTCAAACCTGAGCAGTATAACGCTCATAAATTGAAGGTCTATCATGTAATGAAAGAGGAGAAAGGAACTTGGAGTAAGATTGGCGAGAAGAAGAAGGCTAGGGTTCCATATAGCGATGCCCAGCACGTATGATTGCAGACTCAACCAAAAGAAGTAAGGGACAAAGCCATAGATGAGGATAGAGATGGAACTAGCCGCTCAATTGGAATTTATATGGAAAAAGAGAGAAAAATCCTACACGATGGGGTTGAGGTTGAGGATTCTACGCCTATCCATTACATGTCTCAATTTATCGAAGACCACCACACTCCCATCCCTGAACACGAGCGAAAGCGAAAGCGTTTGCCTAAGACTTACACTTTCAAAACTTACTTTCCTTCCTCAGCCTTTGTTCAGTGTGCTCCCCACTTTATATCTGGCGGTTCCCAGCTGGATGTGAAGTACATCGAGACTGTGCTCGAGACCAAGTCAAAGGAGAGTTTCGAGTTGAAGGCTAGGATAAAGGAAGATATTGAGTGTCGCAAGAGGAAAAGAGCAGAGGCAGCAGAGGCGGTAAGATTAGCTAAAGCAGCTAAGGGATTTACTGTTGCTCCTAAGAAAGATCTTCGTGTAGGACTAGAGTGTCATATGCTAGCGGACAACGGATTTCCTCTATATGATCAGTAGTTATGAAACGGGGAGATCAAATTCTCAATTTCTGAAAGCGATCATTGCAACAGAAGCATCATTCTAAATCGGCTTACACCAATAATGTTTAATGTATACTATTAATGTATATAAGTTCCACGATATGACCCATAAGGGTCTACGTGTAATTAATCCTGAATTTCAAGGAAATAGTCAAGATTTAATGTGATTACTCACAACAAATTTCTTATCTTTTGTTGATAGTATATGAACTTGAATCTATTTGACTGAGTAAAAGTGATATCTTCAACACCGATATCCATTGGACTGAATTATATGGCTAAACTACAATAAACCCGCACTATTTACTCCTCACATATCGTACTCGATCCCGACAATCTTCAGGGAATCTCTCCACAATCGCCCTTCATCTTCCCGATGATATGTCTGCTTCACCCATCCATTTCCAAAAGGTTGATAGTCATCCTTTCCCCGTTCTGCTTCGCTACAATTCTCCAAGTACTTTCCTCCCTTTCCCTCCCACTCTTTCCCAACTGCCGCAATAATAGTTGTTGCAGCTCCTTGCTCAGCACTTTTCAGAACCTTTCGAACTTTCTCATTACCCATAACTTGAGCCACCCATTCACTACCCAAATGCCTGTTAATATTCGTGTCGGTAGGACCAGGGTGGAGACTTGTTGCATATAGTCCCTGTTGACCATAGCGGCGATCTATCTCATTGGCCATGTATATATTTGCGAGTTTTGAATTGGCGTATGCAGTTCCAAAATTATAACCTCCCTTTTGGAAATCATAGTTGTCGCTGTCAGGAAGATCGCAAATTCGGTGGCTGGAGGAGGAAACATTCACCACGCGGGAATGAAAATCCGGACTGGAGCTAAGGAGTAAGGCAGGTTTCAGAAGTTGAAATAGAAGGAAATGACTAAGATGATTGGTGGCGAAGGTAATCTCGTGCCCGTCTTCAGTTAGCTGAAGGTCTTGAATGCCCATAACACCAGCGTTGTTGATGAGTATATTGACCCGATGTTTCGATTTCTTGAGGATAACCTCCGCAGCAGTTCTGATACTAGCAAAGGAAGTATTATCCATTTCTACAAGCGTAACACGACCGGGCTCTAAGATTCTATCGAGAGAAGCTTCGGCTTTCTGTATGTCACGGGCAGTGAGGAATAAAGTAGCACTTGTGGCAGACAACGCTCTCGCCGTTTCGAGACCAACGCCGGAGGCTGAACCTGTGAGGACGATCACTTTTCCAGCCAGTTTACCGATCAATGATTCGTCCTGGATAATCTGAAGCGCTTTTGGTCGAGCATCTCCAGGGCCCTGGGGATTGATGTGAGATGCAGCGTATAGATTCATGATGAAAGGTGTGTGGGATCTGAAAATGTGGTTGATGGAAGAGGAGTAAGGAAGAATAATGACAATGGGATGAGAGAAAATACATGCTCAATAGTTCCTTACTTATATGTACATTTCACGGTTACATTTACACGATGGAGCCCCTGAGTCTCGCTCTTGCTGATTGGGTTCGTTAAGACGCAAGCGGGATGGCATGCATAAGCGGCGCCTTATTAGCGGCGCCTGTGCGCCGCCAACCGAACGCTCCTTCACCAAAATTATGGATCAACAATGGCGGCGCACCCAATCCACACTTCACTCCCTTTTACGTCGCCTTGGGTTATTGAAACATTGTTTTCTTCATTCACTCCTCATTTGTACCCTGAAATCATTGCAGAATACTAGTTTCATTGCGATATCCTCCCCAACATGCAAACACCCCGTGATGGGTCGAGCGCCGCCCAATTACCGACGTCGGAGCAAGTCTGCATTTCATGCAGATTACGGAAGAAGAAATGCGATAGATTACTTCCACAGTGTTCGGGATGCTTGTGGTAAATTACTTATCTGTTTCCTGATTGGGCTTTATTATGATTAACAGTGGTACATCAGGAGAGATATAATATGCGAATACTCCACGCCAGAGCAGACCCATAATTTTGTATCTACATCTACCTTAACCTCTACGCAACCATGGCATAATATTCAGATACCAGTAAATTATGACCATTTTGATACTCAATCGATCAATTTCTCCGCGATGTTGTTTCTAGATCCATGTATCTTACAGCAAGGACAGATTGACATACCCCAGCCTGGTAATTCTATCCCAGCACATATTCTTCATCTACTAGGAGACATCGATTCTATCCATTCTTATGCTACCAAGTTCTTCTCTCACGATCACACATTGATGTCTTTTACTTCCAAGCCCCGTTTTTACAGCTACCATCTACATTCTCAAACCTGCATCCCTAACCGTCCGGAAACCATTCTCCTTCTCCTCTCTCTTAAACTAATCACCACATTACCTCCTACAAATCCACGGAATCCTCAAACTGCATTATATCAGGCCATAAAACATTATTGTCTTGAAGTAGAAACCTCAAATGTTCCTTCTCTTCCCATTCTCCAGGCGGAAATCCTGATCGCTTTGTATGAGATGGGTCATGGCATCTATCCTGCTGCGTATCTTACCATTGGTGCATGTGCGCGGTATGCATATGCTCTGGGGATAAATTGTAATAAGCGTCTAAATGTAAGAAGGGTCCTTACAATGGTGGAGGTGGAGGAGAGGTTAGTGTTATCGGTTCATTCATCATGCTTTGCACTCTACAACGTTCAACTTTGTTTGGGCATTTTGTTTTATCTTTGCCCTAGATCTACCTGTTATAACAACAATCATCTTTTCGTTTTGCTCCGTAAAAATTTCCAAGTAGAGCATTACTGACATTCTGGCGGCTTAGAAGAAGAGTTTGGTGGGCTATTGTGATTCTGGATCGGTTAGTGACCCCCCTCCCATGATTTCGTTTTCAGTATACACAAACCCATTCATATTTTTCGAAATCATTTTGGATCAAAACCAACCATCATTACAGTTTCGTTAGCATAGGATCACCAGGGAGACCCTTCGCAACTTCAGATCCAAATATAGACGATACATTACCATGCGACGACGAAGCGTGGAACCAAGGTGTAAGTTATCTATTCTCAAACGCAATTACCAACCATATTAACCTACTCATCACCGCTCTATCAGATCATCAATTCCTCCAGTTACTCTACCTTATCCTCGCCAACTACAGGCCACATGAGTAAATTTGCTCTGCTATGCCAAGCTGCTAGATTATTAGGTCAAGTGCTCAACCATGTTTCTGGAGATTCATCTCATGACATTGAGTTATGGATACAATTAGATCGGACGGTATACTCTATGCTTGAGGCTTCGGTGAATGTGGAAAATCCGGATTGCGATCGCATTGCATTTATTTACAGGTATTCTCATTTCAGTCCTCCATCTTTTTCCACTGCCCCAGCCATAACCCCCGACTAATTCTCCACCGAGCACCCTTCTAGCCCTGCACACATCATCTCTCTCCCCGCATCCATCGAATCCTCCATCCCCTCTAGATCAGCACCGCACTGAACGTAAAGCCCAACTTCTCCAACGCATAACCCAACGAATCATAGCAAACATATCCACTCCACATTCTCTCCTAGGACGCGATCCCAACAGCATATCCCCATGGGCGTTGTTTTTCGGTTACCACATGTGTGTGGAGCAAATAAGATCTAAAGATCCATCTTCCCACGATATTGTGGTTTTGGTGAGGAAGGGATTTGAGGAGGCGGATGTGAGATGGAATGTTGCTGGTATGTTTTTTTTCCTTCTGATAATTGCTGTCGCATTCGGGTGGTGTCGTGGAATTTTTGTTGATGGGCTTGTTTTAGGGGTTTATCTTCGGTTACTTGAGGCGCATGAGGTGATGGATGGATATTGAGATACATAAGGGATGGAAATAGAGAATTTGGAATAGAGGATCTCTAATTGAAAGATTCTGTAAATCGTGAGGATAATGCGATTGCTTAAGTGGGCGATCTAATCGTCTTCGAACGAAAAGCCTCCCAATTAGCAAATACCCAATAGCTACCATTTCTGGCAGTAGATGAAATGGCGAATTAGATGGCATGAGTATATGATATGGATTGAATAATGCCCTCCATTTGTATTTGACATTCGACCATATCCATTCGTTGGACGTATTTTCAATAGTCATAAAATTACACTTTGAACAGCCTTGATGTGTTCTTCTGCGAGGAGATAGGGTTTTTCATATCCACAATGTTCCATCCTCGATTGAAAAGCATCCCCCACTATGCTAACTCAACACCATTTCCATACATTGCTCTCCCCTGGTTTTCACGCAGCATTTCCCTTCCCTTTGCCTTGAAATTCTAGAACTTTTTTCTTCCCGAAATTCCTCGCTTTCTTCCACTTACAGTACAACACGACCACGTCTTTCAAAACTACGAATAGACATCCTCCTACTAGACTTCTCGCCCATTTTTGTTGCAATAACCCTGGCTTTACTCCCCATCTCGTTTTCACCCATATCGATGGCAATGCATATTTGAGTGCATCGCCCATTATGCTTGATATTGCAGGGAATAGCACTGCACCCATAAATTGGAATGACAAGCTGTGCGTACTAATGTTTCGACGTACTCCCATATTATTTTGATTACCGTTTTCGCCTTGTCGGCCACCTTGGTTGCCATTTTGATTTTGGTTGCGATCACCCATAGCTGCACCATCTTGGGGAATCAAATTTCCGTCTTCGTCCATCACTTCATCAATAATTTCCATTTCCATTTCTAATGCTAAGAATCCATCACCTTCTCCTCCCCTGCGTTGTTCTGCAGCAATTTGTTCTGCAGTTTCGCCTTCTCGTGGTTTACGCTGAACAGCCAAATCCCATTTCTTTTCCAGGTCGGAAAACATGTGACGGTAGAGGGTATTGTATGCCAATCTGACATAGGGAACAAGTACGAACGCGCGACCCGGGGATGGAGGCCAGGAGGTGATACTTTTGCTATCGGGGCTAAAGAGAAAATACTTGAACCATGTTAGCAAACAGAGACTTCAATCATACTTTGCTAACTAGGTGCAACTAGGAATTCTCAACCTACAGTGACAGGTACTATACTAAAAATCGAATCCGCAATTCTTGTCCGTGATAATAGGAGTGTTGGCGCAATTAACGGTAGTCCTACTGTCGCCCTCCAACTTGGTACAGCCATGAACCCGCCTCCGAGAAATGGAAATAAATATTTGGTTAACATCTGCCTAATGGGTAGGTGTATACTACCGCCAAGAACAGGACGATCTATGAAGTCGTCATAATTCGTCAAAATAATTCCGCGGGCCTCGTCTGCGCCAAATACCAACGCCAGGCTGTTAACACCAAAAAGAAGAGATCCAGAGTAAAAGCAACTGAATAATGCGCCAGCAGCCGTGGGAAGTACCATTGTCTCCGCCATGCGTCGCATTTTGTCAACCATCAAGACGAGGTAATCTTTAGGCTGGTCTATTTTGAGTTGATACTTGCAGACTGGGCAGACAATCTTGGGTGCCATCTCCTTGTCTGCAGATACCGCAATCCATTCCATTAAACACGATTCGTGTGCTCGCAAAGAACAAGGACACGGTGATCGCCACGGTGAAGCTTGAGGCCCATCGTCAGTATCATCCATTTGGCATATCCAACAGGTCTGTATTTCCCTCTCCGGAGAAGGTACTTTATCTTCTTGTGCATCCCTGGACTGGGTAGAGTTGTTGGATTGAGGTTGATTTAAAATATGAGCTTCATGTGATCCTTCGACTATAGGCATGGGCGTTTCAGCAGAACTGCTAGCGGTCGTTGGAACTGCCAAAGATTCCTGGCTTGATTGCTCAGGATATTCTTCACTTCTGTCTTGCGCTTTTTGGAGACCGGGGTTGGGGTATGCTGATTCCATCTTGGACAGTCGGGAATAATTACTGATCGCAGTGAATAAAGAGAGTAGACGGGTATTATCGCATTGCTGGGACAAGAAATGAACGGAAGATGCGTAAAGAATATTATCAACGTAGGTGTCGGTCTTGAGGAAAGAAGTTTGTGTGACAATGAGGGAAATTGGGAAATTAGGTAGCCTTCCCGTTGCATGAAGATGCATCCTCGGTTTGTTGATGACGCCACACATATCGAATGAATTTTACCAGCCACAGTAGATTCTCAGCCTTGTCGCTTCAAACTCTTTTGATGTGTCTCGGAGGTTTAAAAGCCGAGGAATCTCACCCGCACATTCTTCACGGATCCGGAGTATATATATATATCACATATACTAGGTGGGAATCTCGAATTCAACTTCACCTTTTCTTCACTACAATCTTACCTTCTTTGATTCTTCTTCCATCGGATTCCAGAGTCATCAATACAGCATTGACATTGTTTATGTCTTCTTCCTTATTTCTATGCATAATATGGCTCATCAAAGAGAACAGGGGACGCTCACTCTAGAGGATCGCTTAGATCTTATTGATTATAGCTCCAAAGCTACCAGGTAGGCATTTCCAATTTCACAGTTGATCTTTAATCAATGCGAACCAGTCAAGTTCTCTCTCTCGGTATGTATATGAACCTGGCAATACCGGTATCAGCAATGTGAAATGAAAATAAGGCAGGCTCACAGGGTTACCTCGAATCGAGATCTTTTCAAGTGAAATGTACCAGTCGGTATACCATGATCTGTTGATGTCGAAAACGTTCCGTCGTGTTTATGTGCTACCATCTACCGGTAGCATTTTCTTCAGTGTTATGGCGCACATGATACCGTTACCAATTATTTGGAAACAAGTCAGAAGCACATGAGATCATAGACTATCTCAAACCATTTTAATAAGTAGGGAATCAGTTGGAAATCTCTTGTATGGACCACGCCACTACCACTATTTACCCCAAATATATTGTTGATAAGGTTGCAAGTCCATCTACTATCACCTTAGTGGAGATTTTAGCTTTTATCTAGCTTAATACTTGATTCTCATTTATCTCTTGCCCACTCTTTCTTTTTGTTATTTTGTTTTCCTTCGCTCTGGGGTTCTTTGCTACTCTCTTTGCACCTATTCTCAGTCAATCGAGCCATGAAATCCAGGAAAACTATCCGCTTGGCTATTCTTTTGGCTGCGTCTTCGATAATCGTTCCCTCAATAATATTGTTTGCTCGCCGTGACACACTTAATGTGAAATCATATTTTGGATCACAAGCAATACTTAGAGATGGGTTTGGATACGAATTGGTCGAGGAGGATTGGACAGGTGATTTAGCCGGAATCGATTCGCCATCTGATTGTAATGTCACAGAAAATTTTGAGTGGTTGGGAAGGTACAACTTATCATACCCTTTGAAAGTTGCGCAGCGAGATATTATCGCGAAACCTAATCATGGAGAAAGACCGTCAGTCACCGTGATGAAAGCGTCCTTGTTCGACAGCCCTGAAATATTCGAGCACGCAGAGCTTTCTATTGATAGAACCGTCGACCACTGTTCTCCACTCACTCTTGAAGTCCCTTATCCTCCAATTCGGAAAATCGACGCTTCGCATATGATATTTGGTCTGCAGACCACAATAAAGCGTCTTCGGGACACAAAGATGCACCTAGCACGATGGCTGCCCAACAGTGGAGCTCGTTTGATCGCAATAGTAAAGGAAAGCGAAGAGACATTGGCATCTAAATCTGAAATGGCACAACTCCAGAAAGAATATCGCAAGGCAGGCATGGACATCACAATAGTACCACCTGTCAAGAAAGAGGACTTCTTCAATCAACGATATTTCTCCCTGATAGATCTGATGTACAAGGCCCGCAATAAGAAAACAAAATGGGCTGTAGTTATGGACGACGACACATTTTTCCCTTCTATGCGTGGGCTACTAGACGAGCTTGCTCTTTACGACCATACGCAGCCTCAATACATTGGCGGATTATCCGAGAATTGGGCAGCCGTGAGAATGTACGGACTAATGGCATTCGGAGGGGCTGGCGTCTTTCTCTCCACGCCATTGGCCAAAATTATCCATGACAACAACGAGGAGTGTAAAAATAACATGCGATTTACTTCCGGGGATACACTGGTGATGGACTGTGTATATCAACATTCTAAAGCCCAACTTATAACAGTAGCTGGACTTTCGCAAATCGATCTCATGGGAGATCATTCTGGATTTTATGAGAATGGAAGAAAGATATTATCTTTACATCATTGGAAAGCAGGATCGGCGACCAAATATCCCTATGAGATGGATAAGATGCATCTAGTATCAGATGTGTGTGATGAATGCTTTCTACAGCGTTGGAAATTTGAGAACGATGTCGTCCTTACTAATGGGTTTAGCATCGCAAAATATCCCAAAGGGTCGTTAGAGCGAGGGGCAAAAAGTGATTTAAACAACTCAACAATTGTTGATGGAAGTGTCGATTTGAGGAGAACAGAAGTGACCTGGGATGACAAGAATCTCGATGTTGAACATAGTCTGTCACCAACACGGCCAGAATTGAATGAGGGACAGAAAATTAGCTGGAAATTTCTGGATAGCTTTTTGGTCGATGGACATGTGGTTCGACAGATTTATTTGAAAAAGGGACTTGAAGGAGGTGGAGATGAAGTTCTGATTTTGAATTGGAAACAAGCGAGAAGAAGCCACAGTGCAGGAGGAACTGAAACCAAACATTAATTTGATCGAGAGGTAGGAGTCAGGGCTTCCATTTTTACTACCTGATATACTCTCAAACATCGGGCATAAAATAGGTGTCGATAGGCGTTTGGGATGACAGGTCAACTGCAATTGGAATTCTGCAAGGGTAAATGTATATCATACGAACGACGATTTAGGATATCATAATGTATGTGTAGATAGTACTTCACCAATATGGACATAAACAGATCAAGGAGTTTAGGATACCTTTTGGATACCTAGAAAACAGGAAGCGGAGACTGAAGCATAATTTTTACATATGGCTTTTCGCAAAAATAGAAATAGATCTAAATATGATAATAATATTACTTGCTGCATTTGAATTTCCCATCCACGAAAGAATCTCCGAGCCCTTTGAGTACTCTTCAACTAGGGAGATGATCAGCCAATCCCCAAAATAAATGTTTACCATGCAAAGCAACCTCAAGGTCCAAACAAAATTACATTTCCGTTTTTTTGTTGCACATCTATAAATGCCGAAGTTATCCGCTCCTACGAAGATCGCTCGTTTTGGTTGAAAGAGCCATTGTGGCGATGCCATATTGGTGGTGCGTTGGCTGGAGTGATGGTTTGGGATCCGGCAGAATATTAAGAGATCGAATAAGGTCACCTATCCTCAGATTTATTAGCGATCAGATAGATACGTTTTCACGTTTTCACGTTTTCACTGTCTGAAGATTAGGTTATATTCGAGCAAATGCTTTGGACAGACACAAATTCACTAATCGAATAGTCTTTGGTTGTTTCATGTGAGCGTGTTTTCTCTTCTCCGAATCACGAAAGTGTGGAAATATTGGAAAAGGAGGTTCGGAGAGTGTGGTCGGATTTGTCTGGGGAATTCGGATGGTTTGGCTGGCTCGGCTGACTGGGGAATTGGGAAATGGGAAATGAGAGATGGAGTGGTGGGGGTTAGTGGGGGTGAAAGAGAATTTGAGGAGGGAAAGATGGGGTGGGATGAATCGAGATGGAATGTGTTTAATGAAGGAGGTGACACGGAAAGATTCATGATATGTGGTTTGATCTAATGTAATATGAAAGAATCTGAAAATTCGTTGTACCGTATTTCTTTTGAACAATCGGGTAAGCCCCTTCATCAGCTCATGACCACAGTCGCCTGGACAGATAGATATGATTAGCCATGTTGGACTACACCGGTCACCGTACATATATCCCCAGGTCCTAGCATGAATATAAATGTTTCTTCACTCGCTCAACCATGGCAACACATCTACTTCGTACTCAACCATCAAACTTTGCTCCTCGGTCCTAGCCGAACGTGCGGCTTAAAGTAAGGTTATAATTTCACTCAGATTGATGTTCCACTATAAAGCTTGCTTTTATTCACATATACGAGTGAAATCTGGTAAGTTTTTCCGCCTCCAAATGAATAGTGGACGACGGAACGAGGCGCACCAATAATCTGGAGAAGGCTTCGGGGCACAGCGGGGAATTTGGCGGGGTCCTTCCTCTTGTACCTAGGTATTGCCCTAAATGGTACTAGATATGTGATGGTGAATGTTATGATCTCGTGCCCCTCTATGATTTTACAGATGGTTTGTGATTGTGCTTTTCTACAACTCGGTTTTTTTCTTGTTTGAGCATTATTCTTTGACCTTGCAGATTACTACCTGACTATACAGTCGCAGACTTTCAAGCTCGTAAATTCGCAGCAATTGATACCGACAGCCATCCTACCCGCACACCCCTTACTTCTCGACAACTTTCATTCATAATGGCTGGCATTGTACCTGTCGCAAAGTCTCTCAAAGACATCTACACCGAAGATGCCTTGGCCGCACAAACCAAGAGATGGGATAACCTTCTAAAGCAATTTAAGAGCAATTATGGACACGATGCGCAGTTCGTTTCACGATCTCCAGGACGTGTCAACATCATCGGCGAGCATATTGATTACTCATTGTACTCTGTCTTACCTATGGCCATAACTGCAGATGCATTACTCGCAGTTTCCACCAAGATCGACGAATCCGCTTCGACTAGCACGACATTCAAGGTGCGAGTTTCGAACGTGCAAGGGGATAAGTTCCCCGCACATGAATTTGATATACCATTCGATGCAGTGGAGATCGATTCCAAGGTACATGAGTGGACAAATTACTTGAAGTCTGGACTCCGGGGAGCTTTGGAAATATTGAGAAAGAAACATGGAGACGGCTTCAGACCCAAGAGTATGGAAGTTTTGATGGATGGAACCGTACCTGCTGGTGGTGGATTGAGTAGTTCTGCTGCTTTCACTACAGCTTCTGCTCTTGCAGTTATGTTTGCGAATGGTGAGCAATCTGTTGACAAGACGCAACTCACAGAATTGGCGATTGTCAGTGAAAGAGCAGTAGGTGTCAACTCGGGCGGAATGGATCAGTCTGCATCGGTCTTCTCCATTCGTGGCTCAGCGTTATATGTCTCTTTCAATCCAACCTTGACTGCAAAGCCCGTTCACTTCCCAAAAACAAACCCCGAACTCACATTCGTTATTGCACAATCATTTGTGGCAGCAGATAAACATGTTACTGGCCCAGTATGCTACAACTTGAGAGTTGTAGAGTGCAGTCTTGCCGCTGCCTATCTCCACGCAGCTATCAACAAATCCAAAGACCCCCTTCCTTCTGACTCTGGACCATTGGGTGTTTCGCTCCACGGATTCCATAGCAAATATCTTGGAGATTCCACTGCACCACTCGAAGAACAACTTTCAGAACTTATTGAACTCACAAAGAAAACATTTACAAAAGAAGAGGGATATACTAGAGAAGAAATTGCATCTGTCATCAATTTGACAGTCCCTGAGTTGAACGAGCGTTTCACTTCCACTTTCCCCGTCCGCGCTGAACATTTCAAGCTTCGACAAAGGACCCTCCACGTTTTTACCGAAGCCCTTCGAGTGCTAAAGTTTATGAAAGTCCTCGAACATCCCGAATCCTATCTCAATGCCGATGGTGGTAATTCCACTGAAACTTTCAACCGAAAACTTGGTGATCTGATGAACGAAACCCAAACTAGCTGCAGAGAAGACTTTGATTGCAGTTGTCCCGAACTAGACGAACTTTGTGAAATCGCAAAGAAAGCAGGTAGTTATGGAAGCAGATTGACAGGTGCCGGATGGGGTGGATGCAGTGTGCATTTGGTACCAGCAGATAAGGTCGATGCGGTTAGAGAGGCTTGGGAGAAGGAGTATTATTCAAAGAAGGACTTGTCAAAGGAGCAGAAGGAAGCGGCAATCGTGGTTAGCAAACCGGGTAGCGGAAGTGCGGTCTTCGTTGTTGAAGGTGGAAATGTTGCTTAGATAACAGTTTGCTATTAGAGATGATAAAAGCCTTGCGGTACCAATACCCTTCATAGAATGTATTCCCAATTTTGTTATAGATTCTATTTTCGATAGCCATTTTGTAATGAATGGATAAATCTCGCAGGAATGAAATTATAGAACCATTGATCAGCAGTAAAATCGAATTCGTTATGCGTGAAGTGGCATAGGCTCTTGTCCAATACTCATAGGTATATACAATGGTTCCGGAAGTAATACAGCTTTCCGGAAGTTCATTTTGTACCAACAATGCGTCTAGAGCAGTAGAAGAAGTAAAAAAAAAAAAAAAATGGTTTGTAGGTTAAGTTAATAATCTATAGAAATTCCATAGCAATAATGGAGAGGATGAGATCCTTTTCCAAAGTCGGTGATAGAAAAAAAAGAGGGGCAAAGGGGCTTTAAAACTATACCTTGCCTCAATTGATCATGAAATGCCTAAATCTAGAACATTGATTGATTCGTTCATCGTCCCTCATATCTGATATCATCGAAGCAAACCAAAAAATGGAAGGCACTTCATCAAACGGGTCGGGAGGGAAAAAACATGTTAGGCAAGCTTCTTCGGGGAGAGGTAAGATTCCTTCTTTATTGTAATGCAACGAGTCGGTGTTTGAAGCAACCTACACCTCCACCCCTACCTTCACCATGAGGACCTTCCGAGAGTTAGTCATTAATTCGGATGAAAGATGCGGTTCTGCCCAGGAGAATTCAGAGATAGTTGGAGAACTGTGTTTCTATCTTTGGCTTTCTTGGAAGTCACACGAGTGCGCGACTTTCATGATTACGGTAGAGGCTCCTTGGCACGTGGCTCCCATGAAAGGTGCTTGTTTAAAGGTTATCAGTGTCTTCGACCAAACGCCTTCAATCTTTTATCTATATTCACAAAATAACAACTGAATCATGGACCGAAGCAAGCAGCGCTTGACTAATCGCATAACAGCTTTACCCAGACGGCCGACAAGAGGTCCGTTGGATATCAACGAGTGCGTCTCACTCCAATGTATAGGAACACCAAGTACTAAGTCTAGATAGTTCACCTCTAAATAGTCCCTTATCGCCTACAAATTATATTAATGCCACACAAACACGAACACTTTCGCCAGGTGGCCCGGCGCCCAGAAGTCGAACACCTAGGCTTCCATCACCGAGTCCCGGTTCGAATCTATCAGCCAACACTTTCATGACAGCTCCCACATCGCTCTCGCCATCACAAAACACATCGTTTCAATCAACAGTCTCAACACTTCAAAAAGACTTCACTTATCTATTACGCCCAGAAATTTATCATCCTCTACCCGTTCTTGAAATTCCACCACCATTTCGTTCTTCCCCAGCTTCATCACTCCCACCTAACCCTGATGTCAATACTCTTTCATCACTCCTGGCAGCGGGCTATTTTCGTGCTGCGGCTATTCTGAGTGCTACGCTATTAACATCCAATCCTGGACCCTCATCACATGATGAGATTTTCAACCTCTTCTATATCCGTCTCGCATGTCTTACGCTCTGTGATCAGACACACCTCGCGGCTCAAGAAGTCAAAGCTCTCGAGGATCTTAATGCTGCTTACTATCGAGATGATGAAACAGATACTCATATGGTAGGATGGGAGCTGAGAGTTTTGGCAGTTCGATTGCAAGGCATGGGATTAGGGGATGCGAGAAGAGGTGTCATGGGGTACTATGATTTAGCTCGAGATGCTAGAAGTATGTTGACAAAACTGAAGAAACGAAAGGCAGCTGGCGATGACTTAGATGGTGAGATCGGGTTATGGGAAAAGAGATTGGCGGATTTGGGTATCAGAGTTGCGAGTGCGCTGATCGAGATGGAAGATTTAGTGGGTGCCGGGATGCATTTGAAGACTTTGAAGGTTAATGAAGATGGAGACGAGGGATTGCGGGCTAAGAAAGCATTACTGTGGTTGTGTTTGGGGGATATCGATGCTGCAAGGGAGTGTCTGAAGAAGGCAAATGGGGGAGAATTCAAGGCCAGTGAAATAGATGGAACCATCAGAGCTCTTGCTTTTGTTGCTGAAGGGAAGTACGAGGAAGCTGTTGTCATTTGGGAAGAGCTTATTGCAAACGAGGAAACCGTGGCTGGAAAAGGAGAGAAGGCTATGTGGAGACAAAACCTTGGTGTCACATTATTGTACTTGGGTCGTGGTGATGAGGTATGTATCATTCTCTCTCCCGAGTATTCGTTTCCTGCTATGATTATCACTTTTTCCTCCCACCACGAAGCTCGCTACATCATACATGCTCACAATCGAACCAACAGGCAAGAACTATTCTTGAATCACTAGTTGCAGAAGACAATTCTTTCCATGCTTTGACATTCAACTTGAGTACTATCTATGAATTATGCACGGAGAGATCAAGAACATTGAAGGTTGCGTTGGCTGAGAAGGTTGCTGGGATGGTGGATATTGGGGAGAACGAGGGAGTAGTAAGAGGATGGGAGAAAGTTAACGGGGACTTCAAATTGTGATTGGGGTCTAGTGCCCTTATTGATTTTATGGGATGGGGTTGGACAAGGTGAATGCAGACTTCCAACATTGATTCACACATTTTATCACTTGTCACCCCTATAGAGCAAAGTAAACCCCGTTGACCAAGATAGCCGTTGCAATATATGTGCAGAGTAGACTCTCATTTAAGATGCATTGACATCACATCATTCCTTGGATTTATTCATCCAATCTAGAGCATTGACAGGCATAAAAAATCATAAAACAGTAAAAGACCATTGTTGATTGGAGTGCCTCTTTATGCACAATTTATGCAGTCTTCACTTCCCCAGCCAATCGAATTGACTGAAAGACGAAAAAGAACTTTCCACTCGCTACCCCACATTTTGCCCCAGATACCGCTAGAAAATTGGGAAAAGGGCGGATTGATGGTTCAAACAAATATTGTTGGAGGTATGAATCACATCTCCTAGGTCATATTTTCCCAATTTTCACAACTTTCCTACAAACTCTTTTTTTTCTCATAAAGCTTTGGCGACAATTACCTCTCTTCATCTGAGCAAGATCCAATTGGGAAATACTCAATTTCTTCTTCCGGATTAGTTGAGCCATTGTAATTACTTTCAATTCTTCTCTTTGTTCGTTTGCCTCTTGAGCTTCGACATCGGAACATATCTACAGAGACTCCGCTCTGAAAGTGAACAGAAGTCAAGATGCTTCGTTCAATACCCGCCAGGCGTGCTATTCGCACAATTGGCAGCAATGCAAAATGGATGGATGTCGCTGGTGCAAGGGGTTTATCGAATCGTGCGAAGGCCGCGGGTGGTATCATGGTTGAGAAGAAAGGTACGAGGGCGCAAGCTACTGCTGCTCCTCAGGTTGCTAGGTATGACATTCTCTCTTGTTTGCATCTACGGATTTTCTCTGCGGGTTCAAATTCCACTCTCAATCCAGAAATTGGGGTGAGTCACTTTGGGATGAAAGAAAGTGGACTGACATGTGAATATAGTCAAGCTAGAGAAAGTCCAAGTCCAGCATTCAATACCACACCTTCGAAAAATGATTCAGGCAAAGAATTGGCGGGGCAGGGACAAAAGTACTCGGAGATGGATGAGTCGTATGTCATACCCATTTTCCGCGAGATGACACGAGAAGGTCCTAATTCTGGCATAGATTTATCGGCATGACCGGTGGAGAGATCTTCCATGAAATGATGTTACGGGAAAACGTCAAGCATATCTGTGAGTTTTGTACTCTACCTCGTCAAGGATTCAGGCTAACGGAGGAATAGTTGGTTATGCAGGAGGAGCGATCTTGCCAGTTTTCGATGCGATTTACAACTCAAAACATTTCGAATTTATCTTGCCAAAACATGAACAAGGTGCTGGACATATGGCGGAAGGATATGCCAGAGCTTGTGGTAAACCTGGTGTTGTTCTCGTTACATCTGGACCTGGTGCTACCAACGTTATTACTCCAATGCAGGACGCTTTATCTGATGGAACGCCAATGGTTGTTTTCACTGGACAAGTCGTTACAACTGCCATTGGAAGTGATGCTTTCCAAGAGGCTGACATAATTGGTATCTCGAGAGCTTGCACAAAATGGAACGTTATGGTTAAGAATATTGCTGAGCTTCCAAGAAGAATCAAGGAGGCTTTCGAAATCGCTACTTCCGGAAGACCTGGACCAGTTTTGGTAGATTTGCCAAAGGATGTTACAGCTGGTATTCTGCGAAAGGCTATCCCTAGCCACCACATTATGCCATCTTTACCCAGTCAAGCCTCACGAGCGGCCCAAGCTGTTCAAAAGAAACAGCTCGCAGGCTCAATTGAACGTGTTGCAAAATTGATCAACATCGCTAAGAAACCAATCATTTACGCTGGTCAAGGTGTTATCTCTACTCCAGAAGGTCCCAAATTGCTCAAGGAGCTCGCTGAAAAGGCATCTATCCCTGTCACAACAACTCTTCAAGGTCTTGGTGGATTCGACGAGCTTGATGAGAAGTCTTTACATATGCTTGGTATGCACGGTTCTGCATACGCTAACCTCTCCATGCAAGAAGCCGATCTCATTATTGCTCTTGGAGCACGTTTCGATGATCGTGTAACTGGAAGCATTCCAAAGTTTGCCCCAGCAGCAAAGGCAGCAGCAGCTGAAGGTCGTGGTGGCATTGTTCACTTTGAAATTATGCCAAAGAACATCAACAAGGTTGTTCAGGCTACTGAGGCTGTTGAAGGTGATGTTATTACCAACCTTGCTCAACTACTTCCAGCCGTCGTCAAAAAGACTATGGATGAACGCAAAGAATGGTTCGACCAAATCAGATTCTGGAAGGAGAAGTTCCCTCTTTCTCATTACGAAAAGGCCGAAAGAGATGGTCTTATCAAGCCACAAACTTTGATCGAGGAACTTTCCAATTTAACCGCTGATAGAAAGCACGAGACCATCATCGCTACGGGTGTTGGTCAACATCAAATGTGGACTGCACAACATTTCAGATGGAGACATCCAAGAACTATGATCACATCTGGTGGTCTCGGTACCATGGGTTACGGTCTTCCAGCAGCTATCGGTGCCAAGGTTGCCAAACCTGACGCTCTTGTCATCGATATCGATGGAGATGCATCGTTCAACATGACACTTACTGAGCTCTCCACTGCAGCTCAATTCAACATCGGCGTCAAGGTCATTGTCCTTAACAACGAGGAGCAGGGAATGGTTACTCAATGGCAAAACATCTTCTACCAGGACAGATACGCTCACACTCACAGTGTCAACCCAGATTTCATGAAATTGGCAGATGCAATGGGTGTTCAACACAGAAGATGTATCAAGCCAGATGACGTAAGAGATTCTTTGAAATGGTTAATTGAGAGTGATGGACCAGCACTCTTGGAGGTTGTTACCAATAAGAAGGTTCCAGTCTTACCAATGGTACCAGCTGGAAATGCTTTACATGACTTCTTAGTCTACGATCCAGGTTTGTACTCCATATTTGCCCCAACTTTCCCACTGATCTTGTCACAAAATTGGGCCTATGCTAACAATTTTAACAGTGAAAGACAAAGAAAGAAGAAAGATGATAAAAGAGAGAACATGTGGCTTACATGGATAAATATCCAGTTTCTCTTTGTGTAACTTTTCTCTTTACAAAAATAACTTTTTACTACAACTTTTTACATAAATGATGGCATCTTATAGTTGATATCTGGGCGTCTTTTTTTCCTGCTGGCATCATGGGCGGAAAAGCGAAACAATTCAAAAGTCTTTTTGTTTTCGTTGAATTGGGTGGTTCTGGTTTTAGCCTGGCTTTCAAAATTTCTGATTGGAAATTGCTTGAAGGATGAAAATATGGGGAGGGAATATTGGTCAGAGAGTTGGATGTGGGGATGTTTAAAAGCAATGAATGGGGGAATTGGGGAATGGATTGAGGATGAGGAGGTAAATAAAAGGGAGGAAGTAACTAGTGAAAGATTAGTGTATGTATATAGGGAGAATAGTAATGGATGAATCAACGGGTGGATGGGAGGGATGGATGGACATGAATTGATGGTTATGAATATTTCAATTGCGAACTTCGAATGTCTGGCTACTTGATGTGATACTGATTGGAGCTTTGTTATGGTAGGTGGTAGCGTGGATTTACGTCATTAGGGTCTCAAGGCCTCATGCATTTTTGGGCTAATGGAATGTGTTGAAGATGTATTCATATACAAGCAGCTCGAGAAGATGGTCATTGTAATACTAGGCAAAACATGAAGGTCCTCGTTCCAAAGACGAGCACATGAATGTTGGAAGAAAGGCAAAAGGAGAGGGCAGTACGTAGATGGTTAGGTTTTCTAAGAATTAGAATGATTAGATGGGGCCTAGGAATTGCAAGAATTAGGCCGATGGATAGGGATAGGCAATGTATAATGCTTCAACCAATGCCACGCAGATAGGAAGGACAAAAGTAGGCAGTAGGTAGAATCAGAGTCGAGCCTTCGACGAGTTTCGTGCATAAGTCTCAAAATAACCGTTGCAAATATGCTACAAGATCTTCTAAGCAGAAGCTAGGTAGCATGGAGAATCTAATGGCTATAGTAACTTTACTACTGTCTTGAGAGGTTAGAATGTTTGATTTTGACGAAGTTTGGTTAGGCTACGCCAACACCAACACAAGGGTCGTGGTGACGCTGCTTGCTTCTACGTTTCTGGAGGGGGAGGGGACCGGGCTTTTGAAACGGCTGGGTGAGGTTAAGGTAGGGAAAAGAAGACGGGACAGTAGTATTCTGGGGAAGAGAGCGGGAAGACTGAGAAAGAAGTGTGGGATACTAGGTTCTGGGGGTAGAATTCCGAAAAAGGAGGAAGGATCCGATGGGAACTTAACGATTGTATAATCAGGACCGGTTATCGGATAATTCTTTTGCCTACTGTCGTCTAGTTCCAACCTAAGCATCGAACTCTATTAACAATGACGCCAATGTGGTTTCTTAGCAGGTCACGCGACCGATCACGTTATGATGCTGATGTTATTAAGCGTTGACTATTTGGGAGTCGAGAGTCATGCTTTTGGTAGTCTGCAGACCATGTGGTGTTTTTAAAGATCCCGATTGGTCCCAAGTACTAATATGACATAAATTGGGAACTTCTTGCAGAGATTGACCACTCAATTTGTAGGCCAAGTAAATCCAAGATCTAGTGCTATATTCATATGTTCTAGGCAGTTTTCAGTAGGCTCAACTTGTTGCTATTAGTCAGCAATAAGCGACGCCTGCAAGATCGTTGAACTTTATTTCAACCTCGAATACTTGTACTCATCAACAACGTGAAGTGTCACATCGAATCTCGATTGATTGTGAGGTTGTGTTCAAAAGCCGAGTCTTGGTATCTTTTCCTCGGCTGATTTTTATTGTCTATCGAGTGAATGGCAATAAACTACAGGCTTGTTCTTTTCTCTTGCCATCTTGGCCTTTCTCCTTGTTGCTTGGCTCCAAGACATAGAACATTTCATCGATGCTCTAGTGGCGGAGCCATTTGTTGCTTAGTTCGGTGCCATTTGATAAGAATATACAAAATGGCATACCATGATGGCATTTCATTCATAGTCGCGGGGTATCACATATATGAACCTTGTGCTACCAAGATCTAGCCTCTTGGTCATTGTAGTCTATAGATAAGTATGGGTTCGTATCCGTGCCAATTGTGGTATATTTTTACTATATATAAAGAACACATTTCCCCGAATGTGAAAGTTTTAATATATTCAATAGACATATTATCCCGTCCTTCTAACCGTATTTCTATATATCTTTCAGGTCAATTTTGCCCTGTATGATCTCATATTCCTATCGACACATCCTATCATTACTCCATCACATAATACGACATGGCTAAAGGCAACATAGTTGAAGAAGTCTCAGGGCAGTCAAACAAGCCTTTGTCCAAGCCAGCTCATGCATTAGAGTACGTGCAGGTTGCACATGAATTGGAAGCAAACCTTGAGGATGGACTCACAGAAGTTGAAGCAGCAAGACGTCTTGGACTGTATGGTAACAATGAACTTGATGAAGGACCTGGTGTTCAACCAGTACAGATTCTTATTCATCAAATTTGCAATGCAATGATCTTGGTTTGTTTATTCCTATCCATACAGTCGATTTTACTTTACTCACCCAGATTTATTTCTAGATCCTAATATTGGCCATGGCCGTGAGTTTCGGTATCGGCTCATACATTGAAGGCGGTGTCATCTCGGCAGTCATATTTCTCAATATCGTAATTGGCTTTTACAATGAGTTCAAGGCGGAAAAGACTATGGATTCTTTACGTTCCTTGAGTTCACCTACGGCTCATGCTGTGAGAGGAGGGGAAATTCGATCGGTATCTACCGTCACAATTACTATTGGCGACATGGTTGAGGTCAAAACCGGTGACACAATTCCAGGAGATATGCGGTACTTGCTCAGAACACCCCCTTCGTCCTTAATATCTACTAACAGACCATATGTAGATTAGTTGAAAGTATGAACTTTGAGACCGATGAGATGATATTAACAGGAGAATCGCTACCCATTGAAAAGAATTCAAATGCAGTGTTTCCTGAGAATGCCAGCGCGGGTGATCGTCTTAATGTTGCTTTCAGCTCCACTACTGTCACTAAAGGTCGAGCACGCGGTATTATATTTGCAGTGGGTATGAAATCACAGGTTGGATCAATTGCCGTGAGTCTTCGACAGCAAAGACGTAAAGTCCGAGAGGTCAAACGTAATGAGGATGGTAAAGCTTTGCCACACCGATATGCACAGGCTGGCCTCCTTACCATGTTTGATTATGTCGGCAATTTTCTTGGCACAAATGTTGGTACCCCATTACAAAAGAAGCTGGCTCAACTTGCTTGTGGGCTATTCATCGTCGCGGTTATCTGTGCAATTATTGTGTTAGCTGCGAACGGATTTTCCAATAACCAGGAAGTCATCATTTACGCAGTAGCCACAGGACTTTCGATGATTCCGGCTTCACTGATAGTAGTCTTAACTATCACCATGGCCGCAGGAGCCAATGTAATGCACCATAGACATGTGGTTGTTCGCAAAATGAATGCCCTGGAAGCACTAGGTGCTGTTACTGGTAAGATACCTTTCTGTTCTCGCAGTAATATTCGATGGTTAACTAAGCTTTGGCAGATATTTGCTCGGATAAAACTGGAACCCTTACCCAGGGCAAGATGATAGCGAAAAAGGTATGGTTGCCCGCCAGGGGAACTTACTTGGTTGGCGAGTCTGATCACGCGATCAACCATGAACATGGAGATTTGTTTCATAGCGAAAAGTCTCCGCACCAAGCGCGCAACGAAGAGGATGAAGAAAAAACAGACTCCTTCTCAAATTTTCTACAAGACAACCCCGAGCTTCAAGCGTTCCTTAATATTGCCTCAATGGCAAATCTTGCTCATGTTCATAAGAGTGATGACGAATGGAAAGCAAGAGGTGAACCAACTGAGATAGCGATTCAAGTCTTTGCTTCCAGATTCAATTGGAATAGGGAACGATGGACATCCGGAGACGCGCCTCTATGGAAACAAATTGCCGAATTCCCTTTCGATTCGGATGTCAAGAAAATGTCGGTTATCTTCAAACATGAACAATCCGATAGCGCAGAGGTTTTCACAAAGGGCGCAGTTGAGCGGATTCTTTCGTCATGTTCACAAATGAGAATGCGAGACGGAGAGGTTGTAACAATAGACGAAGGAATTCGCGAAGACATTCTCAACAACATGGAAGCCATTGCCGCTGATGGTCTCCGCGTGTTAGCTCTGGCTGGTAAACCATGGGAGCATTATACCGGGATCAATGCTAAGCATGAACGTGCAGATGTAGAGAAGGATTTGATATTTCATGGACTGATTGGAATTTATGACCCTCCGCGCGTAGAATCTTTGGAGTCGGTGCAAAAATGCCACCAGGCTGGTATCAAGGTTCATATGCTTACTGGCGACCACCCAGAAACAGCTCGTGCTATTGCAGGACAGGTAGGAATCTTACCTCAAGATTCTTCTACAATAGGACAAGCTGTCATGAACGCGATGGTTATGAAAGCAAGCGACTTCGACAAGCTCAGCGATGGAGAAATTGATGCTCTCCCAATGCTACCTTTAGTGATAGCACATTGCTCACCACAGACAAAAGTTAGAATGATTGAAGCTCTTCACAGAAAAGGGAAGTTTGCCGCTATGACAGGTGATGGTGTAAACGATTCTCCTTCACTGAAGAGAGCAGATGTCGATATCGCAATGGGTGAAGCAGGATCGGATGTAGCTAAGGATGCATCAGATATCATCCTCACGGATGACAATTTTGCTTCGATCCTTAATGCTGTCGAGGAAGGGAGAAGAATGTTTGACAACATTCAAAAATTCATCTTACATTTGCTAGCGCAGAATATTGCTCAAGCCTGCACACTTCTCATCGGTCTCGCTTTCAAGGATAATATGGGAACTTCAGTTTTCCAATTGGCACCCGTAGAGATTCTCTGGGTGATTATGATTACATCGGGTAAGTTTTCGCAGAAATTATATACGAACAGCCGTTTACTAACACAATAAAATTCAGGTATGCCAGATATGGGTCTTGGTTTTGAGGCCGCCGCACCGGATATCATGAATCGACCACCTCAGAACGGTATATTCACCTTAGAAATAATGGTCGATATGTTAGTCTACGGCCTCTGGATGGCAGCTCTCTGTCTGTCCGCTTTCTCCCTCGTTCTCTTCGGTTGGGGTAATGGTGATCTCGGTTTCGAATGTAATGATCGTTATTCCGATCAATGCGATACCGTTTTCCGAGCTCGAGCAACTACTTTCGTCTGCTTAACTTGGTTCTCCCTCTTCCTCGCTTGGGAAATGATCAATATGCGAAGATCCTTCTTCCGCATGCAACCTGGAAGCAAAAAGTACTTTACTCAATGGATCCACGATATCTGGGCAAATAAACTTTTGTTCTGGGCTATCGTTGCTGGATTCGTAACTGTATTTCCCACACTTTATATCCCTGTTATCAACAGAAAGGTGTTTAAACATGAGGGTATTAGCTGGGAATGGGGAATCGTGTTTGTCGAGTCTTTCTTGTTCTTTCTGGGCATAGAGTCTTGGAAGTGGGTAAAGAGGGTTTATTTCAGAATCCAGGCAAAGAAGGCAGTCGGTGCAACAAGCAACGAGGATAATGAAGATCCCGGAATGGCGATCATGGAGATTTTGAAGGCGCAGAGTACACATATCACTAGAAAGGGAACGAAGGCTCATGTTGAGTATTCCGAGAAGGATGGAGATTTGGAGAGTGGCAATGGTAGTATTTAGGTAGTTTATTTGTGTTGCTAGGGCGTTCGGTGTATTAGAAGATGAGGCATGTGCAAAGGATCCAAAAGGCTTCTTCTTCGGAGGTGGACGGAATTTTTATAGAAGGTTTGTGTACAGCTTTAGATATTACAGAATACGCGCGCGAGTGCAAATTACATGTAGAGTTGTAATTTATCAATTCAAGAATAGGTTAACTTATCCAGATTTACCAAAAAGTAATAGTCGTCTTTGATTTCTTTTCTGCTTGCTTTTCTCACAAATCAACGTATGAGGGATTGTTTTAGAATTGATGTCTGACAAACCTGGCAATTATGATAGTTTGTGGTAATAACCCATACCATGTGAGTTCGTGTTCTTAAAGTTCTGTTCTTTTATCAAATACGAACTCTTAAACCTTCTGTGAAGCTTCTGGATTGTGGGGGCGCGTTATTGCTAATTTTGACGGAATACTCGGCTCCCTTTCACATGATGCGGTCCCACTATGTATGCCAAGAACCTCAAAAAAATCAATTGATGGAGTAACGTATCTTATTGTTGATTTGGGATAAGATATGGCCGAGTGAGTGAGTAAGCAGAGAAGATTACACCTAGTGAAAGATAGAAAAGCTAATGATGTTTTGTCAAAAAACGAACTTTTCCCTGGCGTGCGTCTTGCGAAGTACAAGGGGTTGAATCTCTGCTTAGCGGCGTAGAATCCTGAATGTCGCAATAGGATGCTGACATGTATAAGCTGCATAGGCCTAAAGAGGCATGGTAACCCGTTAGTTAATCTTTGTTAAGATTAGATGTATGTCACTTCTTCGGGTTGTAAGAGTCAGATTATTTGAGATTGCACTGTCGTTCGTCTGACAACATTGGATACGGTCGTAAAAGTGTGAATCATTAAAAAGTTGCTATACTGTTTTACATGAATTGAAATCCTTTAGATCATCCAAGAAGCCCAATACTCTGCTTTTGATGACGATCAATATCATCATATTAACGCCGGATATCGAAACTTTGGTAACAGTTCCGGCTGTACCGTATTTTTCATATCCTTTCCGAAATCATACGCCGTGAACACCGTAAAAAATTACCCGAGACTTCCTGTACCGTAAATTCATCGGTACTATATTCATCTCTGCGTTTACTGCACGTGGTGTTGTATAGGGCCTATGTAGTCATAGACCAGTCTAGCTGTTGCAATCTCATATCCCTTCCGAACAAGAATGTGTCGTGCCAATCTTCGCTCGCCTTTGATTTTTTCAAATCCCCATACCTGTGATAAGTCAAGTCAGTCATGATTCACGCTATTAAGCAAGGAGATGGTGTGAAATACCGTAACACTTGTCCAAGAACCAGTCGAGGATTCAGTTTTGTCCTGTATACAATCACCCGAAACCGTCTCTTCTAACCATCCCGATTGCAAGAACTTCTCGCCTTCTTCTATATTTGCAGTGGGAATATATCTGCTTCGCCTCCGTATGTTGCCCCATATGCAATCTTTGTGTTCTCGCGTATCCCAATTTAATCGCCTTATCTCGGTCGTGACCGCAAGTCCCACGCCCGCAACATTATCCATCATGATAGTCACCAGCCCATTTTCATCTTTTGATTGAGTGGCATGGATAGTTACATCTGCAAAGGATATCGCGCGCCGTAGAAACCAATTTACACTCTGGAGGCGGAGCACATGTTTAAGTGAATCCGAGAGGCGTTTGTTCTAAGAAAGGGCCAAGAAATACTTAGTCAGCACAAACGCGCAACTTTTGAAGTTCAGTGTTTAAATCGTCGCCAACTTACAAGAAACCAAGATCCATTGATGTCATGAATATGTTTTTCTTGGGGAGCAGCCATTTTTCTCGATCAGCTTGTGAATGAATTTCGATTTTTTTTTTGCAATATTAAGACATTGTGTACATTTATAGTTCGACTCTGTAATACTTGGGCAAGATGTTGTTAAAGAATCTCATGTTTGTGCCAAGTGCATGCATTGTAAGCGCTGGCGACGAGCCCAGTCACAATACTACTTTTAACGCCGTTGGCATGGGGGTGTGTATTAATTTACAGTAAGAGGAGGGTAGTATTCCGTGCTTGTCAGCCCAGAATTTCGAATCCTACGCGTCTGATTACCATATTCGTTCTTGTACTCCGTATTTTAGTTCGAACTCTATGTACCTGTGTGCTCGTCACCATTGTTCGTTCATTCCTCAACTTGCGAGCAATGGCATTGGCCTTCTATTCTCAGGTCTGAGATTAGTCTAGACATGGATTTCAGTTTGACTCCACATAACATCTATGTTTTTAGAGTTTGTGATGGCTTCTTTGGATTTAAATAATACGTGTCTTACCGGAGTTGCTCCTGTAGCAATGAGCAATATCAATTCCTGCAATCTTGGCTTCTTTTGTAAGTTCTGTGTGCTTGGAAACTGCACACACACACAATTTCTCTCTCTCTCTCTCTGGTTTTACAGTCACAAATAATAAAGAACAGACTCCAGCGCCGAAATGCGAGATTACACGTCTGGGATTACTGTGGAATGATTGCCAGCAAATCCAAGGTCTCTACATACCGATAATATGTGAGCCAGGATATTACTACCCTAATGGGAGTCGAGAGCAGATTCTATGCCCTCCGGGTAACCACTGACCTTTTGGATCTTTCGGGCCCATCCAATGCGATGTGCTCTCTTCATGGCATCCAGGTAGTTCACGACAATTTCCGTTCCTTTGAATATCTATAGTGGTCTTTGTTGATATTTCTCTGGCTTTCATTGTTGTACTTGGATAGTCTGACCGGAAAAGTATTCACAAACCTACGAGAGAAAATCTAGCACTTAGAAGCTCTGAAAAATTAGGGATGATGATGGGGAACACTATATATGAGCAGCTGGACGAAATGGAAGCAGGAAATGTTGACGTCGATTTCGAGCCCATCATGCAAGCATACAAAACTTCATTGCATCCCTCGAACGATGTTTTACTAAAGGCACCTTAAGTATTTGGATTGCCTTCAATTATCTAGGACTACGTTTGAAAAGCGGAAAGACAACATTGCAGGTGTATCTGGAAAAGTAGAATTGGGCGCAACGTTAGCCGTAATGGGTCCTTCTGGGACTGGAAAGTGCGAGTGTTTTGCTGTTGAGGTGTTCTATCCCTCGACACTAAATACTCTAGCCCCTTTCATCCGATTAATGATGGGGAACTCAAAAACACCCCGGGCAAAACTTATGTGAATGGCGATTCCAGGGGTATGTCGGGGTATGTGTGCTGCATACAGTACTTTGAAATTCAATGCTGATCAGGCTAGATTCAAGAAGATTATTGGTTATCTTCCACAAGATGATGCTATTCTTTCTGAACTTACAGTGGGGAGAACATTCTTTATTCTGTGAGGATACACCTGCCTCGAACATTGACAGAAGATGAAGTTAGAAGTCATGTCGATGATCTTCTCTCTTGTCTTGGGCTTAGCCACATTAAAGATACCCTGGTGGGTGGCCCAGCCAAACCGGTAATATTAGGGGGTCAACGAAAGCGTGTAAGTATCGGGATCGAACTTGCCGCAGCCCCGTTGGCCCTCATACTCGATGAACCTACATACATCTGGACTGGACGCCACATCCGCTTTGTCTATCATTGGACTACTAAAAACTTTGTATAGGCCTGGTGTTACTGCTACATGTATTCTGCATCAACTTCTTTCAGTATGCCATCTTTATTAATTCTTGACAGAATCTGTCTCTTGGCGTGAGTCGATCTCAGGACATAGTCATTCTGTATATTTCATTGGAAAGACTTTGTCAACCATATTTTGGCTGGAATTATCTGCTTTACACTTCACATTATAGTATTGTGTTTTGGCGACACCGAGAATGCCATTGGAAATTTTGATAGCCGCTAATACTTCTTACTTCTATTGTTCATACATCCGAGCATTCCACAGTATATATGATGGCTAATTATGTAGGTATTCATGGCCTTGCTTCATGTGTCTCCGTGGTCACATGCCAAGAAAATGGGTCTCTAATGGCAATGATTATTAGCTTGATCATCGAGGTTTTCGGGGGTTATGGTCCTCCTCCTCTGTCCACGATCAAATTATGGCACCTTGAATGGTTATGGAGACTGTGTCCCGGGGTAATAACTACTTCATTTGCTTAAGCTTTTACTACCCTTGAGCAAGACATGGCTCTCAGAAGCTTATTTTTATTCTTACAACACCCCCTTGAAGTGTCTTTATGATATTTATTCTGCTGCTTTGTGGACTGGATATACGATTAATCGACTTCGGCTCGAAATGAGGTAGATTATCCAAGCCCTTTTTACATCTTAACCCAGACTAAAACTCCATAGCATGCTGCTCATTATCGGAACAGCTTGCCAACTAATAATATTCATTGATATAATTAATACCAATCGATACATGCAAGTATGATCAAAGTGATAAGGGAGATTTTAGATCATTGAAAACTGTATCACAAAAGCTAGTCTATTCACTATTCCTGTTTGAAAATATTTTTTGTCAGCCCTGCAAACTCTAAAGAAATTCCGTGCCACATGATTTCATTCGCTAGCCTAACCACTTTGAGTCCCGGTACTTCATTAACCTTCCCGGATACACGTCGAATTGTATATATGAATGTCTAAAGAAATTCGCGACCTGTTCCAACGGATATTGAATGTGCCTGAGCGTCTATTAACCGATATGTGGGCTGGTGTATGTCAGCGCACATATTGTTCTCCGCTAGGCCCCGTGTGTACCCATTTCCTTGTGGTGCGCGATTGTGACTAGGGATCCCAGGAGTACATGGCTCGCAAAGGGAAATATCGTGATAGAATTTGGAGATGCACGCGGGGGTTTGTGTGATTGCCGACTAGCTTGTCCCAAAATAAAAGCTGTGAGTAATTTTGAAGAGTAACAAGAGGTGGTGATCATACGATGTAGTGGGTTTGTGTACGACGACATGAGGATTTAGATTATTGTTGGCCCATTTATATATAAAAAAAGTAGTTCCTGCTTGGTGAGTGGACACGAACCACACCCAAAAAAAATTGTTGATAAGCGAAAAAGAAAAGAGCTCCCCTTCATTTTCCTGCCATCAAAAACAAAAGAATTGAATGACCAGACTGGGGCACGATCCCAGGACCTTTCCCGATTTCAAGTACATCTCTCGGAGACGCATTGTAAAGGGAATGTGATAACCAACTACACCATCCGGCCTCTTATGAGTTTGTGTTCAAGAAATTAATATTTAACATTATATTTGCAAGAAAGTGGGATGCAGTGGATGATTTGACAGCCCCGCAGTGAGATCCGGTCCGCTAGAGAGTGGATCCCATAGTCTCTGACTACGCCGTAATGGTTGCAGCTGCTATGTACACCTCAAAGTTTTGGGGGAATTCAATCAATCCACGGTTGATAGACCGGTAGACAATGATAGACTGATGGTTTTACAGCAGTAGATGCGGTCAGATATTGTCCATCAGTTTCTGGACAAGAGTCCTGGGAATTCATTACTCTAGTTCTGCATCTGTAAAGTCGCCGATTCACTCTGGCACCAAGTTGGTAGTGCTGCCCGGATTCTTTTTCCAACTTATATTTACATGCAGCCTTGATTCTTGATGGCGTACAGATATTCTGTTATTACTGCGTTGGTTTTCATCCAGGTGTTCATTTCATCTAATCGTACCTTTCGACTTCATCATTCTATCTCCATACGCACCGCACCGTGTTACTTATCCACCACATGATCTTCCGGGATTCAATATGTCATTCCCAAAAAGCTTTACATTACGCTGAAAAGTTCAGACTTTATAGATCTAGTGAAGCAGGATAAATAGTGCCTGGTTCTAGTACAACATGGTTTTCTTACAATTTATCTATACTATGACATATACTTGGGCCTCAGCCCTCAGCCCTCATAATCTCGCCTGACTATCATCATTCAACTCGTCTCATCATAGTAATCCCTATATCCATTCACTTACTTGAGCCAGCCATTCAGGAACTTATCACCGCCCATACATATTGACCATAAATCACCGGCTCAGTGAAAGCATGTTCAAAGAATGGGGTAAGAAACGGCTACTAGGCTCACATCTGCAATAGTTTAGCCTAGAACAAGGGACGTAAGAGATTTCATCTAAGCGTCTGAGAAGATCTAATCCTTAAGATTAAGAACCTCTCCATTTCTGGAAACTTTTGATCGTCCAATCAAGTTCAAATCAGAACCTCAAATTATCGCAATGCAGTCTGGACTATCGAACACTCCGATCACACCCTTCAGCTCCAGATGAAATGAGGTTCCAAATTGACAGGTCTAGATACCACGGATACATTCTCCAGCCCATCGACTGGAGTAGTTACCAAAACCAGATCGCTCAGACGTCACATCACTAGCGCGCAAGCACATCTATCTGCATCGAATGTGCGGGAAGGGAAGGACTATAACACAGAGCTTATTGAACTTTTGCTCTCAACGGAAATCCTACGATGATTCTATGGAGTCTATAACAAGTTCCACAATCTGTGAGTAGGCAAAAGAAATAAAATCCAGTCTTTTGCTCTTCCCTCATTTCCGCAAAAACAACGCTCGATCAAACAGAACCCTGAGCAATGGATCTGGCAAATTCCGCTCTTAGAAGAACCAACAACCTCGTCACCAGCTTTTCAACCCACGATTAAATCGCAAGCGTTATTCAAGAAATCAGAGAAACTCTACCGCTGAACAACGACAATACACATCACTCCAGGGTCCTCCGACAATGTGATTTGGAAAGTATGTATGTTCAAGAATGGTCAATTGAAAGAAGCAAGATTTGGATTCATTGCACATAGCCCAGGTGTACGCATCTACATCTGTGCACAATAAAATTCCGAAAACTTGGAGGTATCATTTCGTTAGACTCACATCTATCGATCGATTCAAACAACGTCCACACAAATCGAATCAAACCTGTTACATATCACAATATAGATGAAGAATCGACTTCTTTTAATCTTGCACCAAAAATGAGCATATACTAGCCTCATCCGTCACAACAAAATACCTCGCGGGCACAGCTCGAAAACTAGCTTGTCTGATCATAACGATGAACGTAAAAAGAGGAAGACTTTCACATTTCGCTCTCCAATATGGTATTGTTTTGTCCAAAGCTATGCTTTAGCTCTAATACAGATATCTTTAGATAAGTCACAAACCTACGTGTCAGAGCTAGAAATTATCCATCGGTGGTACGCAATGCGGCACAGCCCTATCAATAAGTTATAAAAACACGATAATATGATGACATCGATTTGTAAGTCTTACAAATTCCCCTACTTCAGATAACAAGGATCTCCAATCCTTGGAACCAAATCGTAAGCAATCGTAATGGTAAAGTCGTTGGTTTCAACAACCCTCCGTACCACAGAAAATGCCTCTTCCAGAAACCTCTCTATCAGTTCGCGGTGGCTGCAACTGTCGAGCCATCCGCTACGAGATCCAAATTCCACCGCTCGATCAAAGACCGCTCCACCCCTACTCGGACAGACAAAAATCGGGAGAAGATGTCCATTTACCCATGATTGCTATCGATCACTGCAACGACTGTCGCCGTGCTACAGGCGCCGTACTTCCGCTTTGGCTCTGCTCACCGATTGCGTATATCAGCATCTCGCTTCTTCGTCGATCTGCGGCATCTCAGGCCTCGTCTACCAAGACTGCAGGAGAGGGTGACGAAATAAGTCTTGGAATTAGAAAAACTTGGGTTTTGGCTGAAGATATTTTTCGACCCGGACTATCGGCTGATGATTCATTCTTAACAGCTTATGTATCATCTGAAGCTCGCACTCGATATTTCTGTGGTCGCTGCGGGACCAATATTGGATATCGTGTAAGTCCGATGCCAGAGGGCTGGCCTGAAATGTTAGATGTTGTGATGGGAACTATTGATAGGGAAGATCTGGAGTCGGATGCTATGATACCCGAGAGAGCTCTATGGGTAGATCATGGGATTGGCTGGGTGAAAAAACTGGCCAGGGAGGGACTTGGGACGATTCCACAACATTCTCGTACGGACGTAAGTTTACGGACACCAGAATAGTCGAGGTGATTGGCTTGTTGGCTTTCAATTGACGGTTATTCGTGGATGTTTATTATCTAAGAAATTTGATACACTTTCCAATTTCACAAGTTCTTGCCTTGTGATAGGCTAGTGTCATGTAAACTATCTGGAGGTATAGTAGACGCACGCGTGTGACTGCAGGCGTGTATGATCAATTGAAGAACCAAGATCGCTACAGGTGGTGCACAAGTAGAATTTTGACAGACCATCGGCCTCGCAAACACTCTTTAATTTACTTTGAGCATACTATAACCATGTGCATTCTGTTCTGTGCCTCGAGACCCGCCCAGAAATTCTCAATAATCAAGTTCCAGGGCTTTTGTGGCTCTTCATCCATCAAAGCTTAGCATGCAGCATTGGCGTTGTACTTTCTAAGCGTGTAGCCTGGCGTGCTGGTGCGTACCTCAAGATACCACTTGCTTCATCTTAAGAGCTCTACCCACACTGGTCGCGACCACTTTCCCTTTCTCTCTCCGCAATTTCCCAGACCGAAAGACTTTCACAATTCACAATCCATAATTCACAATTCATACCCATCACCTACCCAAGCACCCAGACAACAATATTCATCCAACAATACCCAACCACAGCAAGAAGAAATACAAGCAACAACGCCAGCCAGCCAGACTTACAAGATACGATATCGCATATCGCATACCTCACCCTCACCAATTCTACCCCTCGTACTCCTCAACGTCCTACACCAACACCTTCAACAGGATAATATTTCATTTATGTATTGATTCCGCTATCATTTCTAACCCTACTGGACTATTATCCCATCTATGATCAACTTAGTAAAAAGTTCTCGATTCGTTAGTCTTGATAGTATACAAAGTATGCCTCCCCTCCCTTCCTAATTCCATGACGAAGCACAAGCACATCCTCACCCCTCCATTGCATCATCCAAAAGAACCACAGCAACACATATACCAATTCTTAATTCGAGTCATTCATTCCACCATCAATCCAATCCCTATTACGCCATTATTCACCCCTCATAATATCTCGGAATTTGTCGCAATAGCTTAACCCATCACAACTGTGCCCCCTCTATCAAATACTGTGATTAAACAATCGGAGCTTGTATGTTAACTTGCTGAGGCTGTAGAGCTTGTTCCGATTTGAGATATTGGGCCGCTTTGGCCTCATCGAATCTCCAAATTCCACCAGTTTTATCCTCATCAGCTGTTAATTGGATGCAGGGAGCCAATTGTTGTAGGATGGGACAATTATCCATCTTGGTGAAATACCGTCTCTCCCAAAGTCTTCCCTCATTCTTTTCCTTTAATCTAAGTTCTCGTTGAGAAACTTCGATTTTGGTCTTCTCAGTACCGGTTGCATCCATGTCACCAACTGCGATACCAGCTGCGACCTTGGACCACGCACGCCGCGACTCTAATGGATCTTGTTCCTCGATTGGTGCAACGATGAGTGGAGTGGTAGGTGTTGCATCCGCATCATAAGAATCTATCAGACCACTCTTCTTTCCACCTTCTTTGATCTCAAATTGCTTGGTCCATTGTCCAGTCACAGTGTATAAAACGTCCTTTTCTTTACCAGTAGGGTATAATGTAGCGGTGAAACTATTCTTCTTGCCAGATAACCATCCTTTGCCACTGTAGTCAATCTTGGCCGTAAATCCTGAGCTACTTGTAATGTATGATTTGGCTTCGAGTTCGACGAATGGGGAGCCAAAGATCAAACCTTCAATGTGAAGGTTTGGAAGAGTGATGAGGTAGGTTTCGTTGTAAGCGGGAATACTGAAGACTGCATGCCCAATTTGTTTAACGTTGATGGTTCGAGAGAATGATGCCTTTTGAGCATTGTATCCCTGCAGGTATACGCCATGTTTCTTGTTGGAAATTTGGTATGCGGTAACAGGAGGGTGATGGCTAGGGGCAACATTAGAAATGGCACATTAAATATATCTAGAAACACATTACCTGACTTGCTCAGAAATAAGTTCAGTAGTTCCACAAGCATCTTCCCACTTTCCAAGGAACAACTCTCCTAAGAAAGGGTTCAATGGTTTCTTCTCATTTCCATATTTATCACTTCGACTGGCGTATTGTTGTTTCAATGTACTCAAGAACCATTTCAAGACCAAAAGTGCTCGTTTCTGCGGGTCCTTCTCTGCAGCAGGTGCGACGAAAATGTTGGGATGTTCTGCCCAATATGAAGAGAACTCAGTCAATGATGTCGATGATAGAATGAATGGCGGAGCTGTCAACGATGATAAATCACCATTGAATGAAGCGATGGATTTCAAAAAAGCACTCCAGGACCCTTTATTCTGCGCAGATACACCTGCTCCTTCGGCTTCGTTTGAGGACATATTTGATAGTATGTGTTGTTGTTTGTGGAGGAGATTATTAATTTGAAGGTATGGAAATCTGGAGATTGTGGAGGAATTCGAGTTGCACTGATTCAGTTGTGTGTGAGATATGGGTATTTGTTTAATGAATAGTGCCTGAAAATCGACGATTAACATGTATGGAAAACAAAAGGTATTCAACGAATAACAATTGTAGAAGAATGACAAGAAACAAGAATATTCAAAAGTAAGAAGGGAAGGGAAAAGGAAAAGGAAGGGTTGTCCTTGTGATATTAATACCAACGAGGTTTGTGATGGATGAGGAGATGAGCACATCTTAATTGACAGGGCATTTTATAAAGCTTGGCATTTGCCCCTAGAATTCATATTTGGTCCCGTTCGCTTGTGGAGAACGTCATCTACAACAACAGCACTGCCCGTTTTTCGGCGGGATGGCGTGGGATGCGATGGGATGCGATGGGATGCGATGGGATGCGATGGGATGCGATTGTAGGAAGGACTTTACCCTCGGGTCAGGTTGGTGGTTTCGTAGATTGGAGAGATTGTTTCTACTGGCCAAACGAGTTTGCCATAGCCATAAGAACTCTGCCTGACCAGACCAAACCCTCTGGATTCTGATGGATGGATGGAGGGACAGATTGTACCTGCAGATTCGGAGAGAGGGAAGAAAAATAATAATAATAATAATAAGCATCAGCAAGCGGGCTACTCGATAGACAACGGCCATCCGAACCGCTGTTGCTATCTGGATGTGTAGAGGTACATCTGTGAATACAATCCTCAACAGTCTGCGTATCAAGTACTACAGATCAAACAATATATATCATCAATGTCGAAGTATCCTTCAATATTTCGGTGTCCGTACCACCCATACCACCCATACCACCCATACCATCCATACCATCCATATATATGAAGGGGAGAGCGAAAGCAAACCCAATCAATCATCCTTCTTAATATTAGTCGAGTTAGTACTCGGGTCTCCACTTACTGCCACGAATCACCATCTCCTACACTAAATGTTATATGATTGCTTCAAAACATACCTACACATTATCTACAACCAACAACTCGTGTAGGCATTCAGGAAAAACAGGCCGCGTTTCGTAGGTGGCTTATCCTTTTAGCCAACTTGAATGCGAGAGTCTAACGGCCAAACGGGTCAGTTAGCAGATTTAACTATTGAACCTGATAAGTCCGCTTAGTAAGATGAAAACTCTTCCTATTTGTTCATGCTGTTCTTGTTGTTCTCTTGTATAAAAATCATATCAATGTCATCTTGAAAAAGATCTCATAGTAGCATCACACTTCACCAGCAATATTAATAATCGAAATTATATCAATCATGATAAAAAAGTTTTTTCATGTCAATTCGTTGCATTTATAGGTTTGACCAAAACTCCACCACCCCAACCACCATTTCTCCGCACTTCGCTATGGATTTCATAACAATGTCCTAAACCGTGTAAATTTTTGAAACGCAATCTGAATATTCGCTAGTCATTATAAATTTATAGCTGTCCTGCAGTGTTGAAATCCTTAAGACCCTCGGCAAGACGTTGGGACATGGTTTTCTCTCCCTCACGAACCCAGACACGGGGACTATTATAGTATTAGTATACATTATTGTCAAGGATTTAAATATTGAAGAATACTTACTCAAACTTCTTCTTGTTTGGCTTGTCTGCTCCATCTGGGTTACCAACTGCGGTCATGAGGTAATCCTTGTTCTTAAGGACGTAGTCACGGATACCAGTGAGATAAGCGAATTGCATATCGGTATCAAGGTTAACCTTGACAACACCGTATGAGATGGCGTCCAAGAACTCTTGCTTGGAAGATCCAGATCCACCGTGGAAGACCAAGAAGACTGGCTTGTCCTCCTTGGCTCCAATAGCTTGCTTGACATGGGCTTGGTGCTTGCCGAGAAGCACTGGGCGGAGCTTGACGTTACCTGGCTTGTAGACACCGTGAACGTTACCGAAACCAGCGGCAATCGAGAAGTATGGGGAGATTGGGGAAAGAGCTTGGTGGATAGCAAGGATATCCTCTGGTTGAGTGTAAAGGGAGTTGTTGTCAACATCCTCGTTGTCGACACCGTCCTCTTCACCACCGGTGATACCGATCTCCTGTAGAATTAATTAGTGGATGACAATCTCAAATTGCTCAAATTGCTCAACGTACCATCTCGAGCCATTGCTTCATTGGTGCAGCTCTCTTCAAGTATGCGGCAGTAGTCTTGATGTTGTATTCGACCTCCTCCTCGCTCAAATCGATCATGTGGGAGGAGAACAAAGGCTCGAAATGCTCCTTGAAGTATTTCTCATCAGCGTCGAGAAGACCATCCAACCATGGCAAGAGCTTATTGGCGCAGTGATCAGTGTGGAGGACAACTGGGATACCGTATGCTGGTGCAAGAGCACGGATGTAGTGAGCACCGGCGATACCACCAGCGATGGAGGCCTCTTGGTTACCGTTGGAAACACCCTATGAGATGATTAGATACTGTAAGTTCTGAGGGAGCAAGACTCTTTTCTAACCTTTCCGGCGAAGTAAGCGGCACCACCTTGGGACATTTGAAGGATAATTGGAGACTTAGCATCGCGAGCAGCTTCGAGGGATGCTACGACGGTGGAGGAAGAGGTAACGTTCTGTCACGGTTAGTTGATGTCCATACGCACATTCTTTCGACGGTGTCGTAACATACAATGGCTGGAATGGCAAAGTTGTGCTCTTGAGCATATTTGAAAAGATTGAGGACATCATCACCAACGATGACTCCGGACTTTCGGCTGAGAACGTCTGTGCAACCCATATTGTCGATTGTATGTGAATGTGTATTTGTAGTTTGAGGTTTGTAGTTTGTAGTTTGCAACTTGTAGTTTGTAGTTTTCAAAAAGGGGTATCTGAGATTTGGAGAAAAAGAATCAATAAGTGATCAAAATAGATGAACAAGATGGAAAAGGTTTTCTTTAGTAGAAGGTCATAGAGAGGGGTGGAGTATTTTGGATTTTCAGGACCGATACCGTCACTTGGTAAATGACGCTAATGGTGGGGGGCTGTTTCCAAATGGAATCCTCAACATATCAATTTGTTGGCATTCATTGGTCTTGCACCCAAAAGATATGGAACCCCGAGTTGAACCTCAGTGAATGTGACGTACCTTTTGCACTTCTTTCTTTCCAATGAATTTCGACTCTTTGCTGTTTCGATGGGTCAAAGTTAATAAGTGTAGATCCAATATTTACGATTCGAGCTGGCAGTCGTGAAGAGGTGGAGGCGGAGGGGCCACTAGATAGGGAGGTAACTTTCATGCTTTTAAAGTAAAATCGATGAAGTGTTTACAAGTGGGGTTCCGGCGAAATTGACCTCATAGCCATGGCAATAAATCATTGATGTAGCATTACCGAAGAAACTACGGCGAGATCCTCCGATTCATCATGCGCCGTCTTTGTTTGAACATCCTCCCCTCGGGCTTATTATTCGCTATCCTGGGCATGCAGCCAGAGGAAGCGAGCGAACTCTATTCCGGTCATAGCAGAAAGATGGATAGAGTAAGGTTGCAGTTATGCTCGCAGGTCTACAGAGTAAATGCGAAGAAGCAAGCCGCAGATTCAGAGGGAGAACGGGGTAAGACGAGTGGATGTTGTGATGTTGTGTTATGTATGTGTAGAATAAAATTGATGAATGAACCGGCGTTTTACGACCAATGAACTTCTTTCTGCAACTGCATATCGAATGTTTGCGGCTGCACTTCTTACGCGAAACAGTGCTGTCTTCCCAACGACCTCTATCCCCCTCAACTCATGAATGAATGACAAACAATTGGTACATTTATTTGATATTTACAATTTCTCAGCAAGTTAATCAAATCCAATATTGCATGTATGTCTAGGTATCACTCAAGTCCTCATCAATGTCTTTTGATTCATCTTCGAACTCTAATCTTGAGCATTGATTTTGATCGACCTTCGAACAGCCTCAGGAGCTCCCCTGAGTTGTATATCGACCTCATAAATACCCAAATGTTTGACACGGTCTTTCTCTTCCGTCTCCTGAACAAATTTGATATCTTCCGGTCCAAACACAACCCGCTTTCCTTCCGAGTCCTGACCTAAGATGGTCTTCATCTTTGCGGCTATATCCGCAGTTGATACCGATCCATAGATGGGTACCTTTTCTGATTTCCCTGTACTATTCTTTGAAGCTGCAGCAGATATTGAAGAAGATGACGCTAGGGATGGTGAGACCTTCTTTACCGGTAGAGGAGCAACAGTAATGGCCGTTTCGAAGAAGTCTATATAAGGTGGTATCAAATCGGATAAGATAGCTGTGGAGCGTTCAGGCTATTCACAATCAGTCAGCATTTCTTGTCTTTTAATTTGTGGAAAAATTGAAGGTAGACGTACGCTCAGCAATTCAAGCTCAACCACCTTCTTGAGGTTCAGTCGACGTTCTCCGCTGAGGAATTTTAATGCCTTCTTCTGATCTTGCACTGGCTCTATTCTGATAGCTTTGCGCTTTCCAAAAGTACTATCAGGAAGAGATACATTTTTCCTCGAACCAGCTTGTTCGGATTCGGTAGGTGTCACATATACAACAAATCCTCTGCCATACAGCTTATTGCGCATCAATCCAGGAGGCACTTGAACAATTCTTCCTATATCAAAATTAGTCACTGGAGTTTTTCATGGCCTTCAGGTGCATGCAAACTTGCCCTTTCTGCCAATTCCTATGACAGGTTTCAGTAACTGAATTGTAACATTATGATCCTTTTCTTTCGCAAGCTTCTTCTTCCCTCTGACCTGCTGGCTACTTGAGAATAGCAGTCCATCACCGAAACTACCTGTTGTCCGGCGTAGGCATGCTAGGCATGAAGGTACCCGCGATTGTAATAATGAAGCCATTGAAAGACAATGAGTTGAAGAGATCTCCAAATAATCGTTGTGAGTTCAAATCGCCAAAAATATTTGGGTTTGCTCACTTGACACCTCTGTTTAATTCATTCACCCCTCCACTAGCGTCGGAATATCGGTATGAACAAAGACTGGGGTAACGACAAAATGAAGTCTGTATTGCCAATATTTGGTTCGGTTGATCTTGATAAGAGATTTCGGAATACCTTCATTTCAAAAGTATTTTCCTCGGATCGTTCATGACAGTCGGGCATTTTGCACTGTCTGCGGAGGAGAGTTTACCAGGAGTTGACATATAATTCATTGTTTATACTTGGGTCCGGAACAACTTTGGCAGCGGGGACCTGATCTTACCATACAGAACTTATGGGCTTCAACTCCTTATTTTCTTGAACACAGAAAGAAGTCGCCAGAACGGTTAAATTCGAAGGTGTGTTTTGTGATGGAACAGTGATCATTGGATATTCTTCCTTAACCTTTCAACATCACCTCTTCTCCTCAACCTCATCGTTGATTCAACTCGCCCATCATCTCATCCGACCTCCCCCCGAAATTTCCGACGATCTTGAGTTTGACGAAAGTATGCCAGATAAACAATTCACAACTTTAACATATGCCGCGGGCGCCTCTCTAGCTGCAATCACACTCGTCTATGTATTTGCGCCAACCTTCCTAATGGACGAACAAAACTCGTCATCCAATACGAGGAAGAAAGGAGTGGTAGGATTGGTCAATACTGCCAATGATTGTTTTATAAACTCAGTACTTCAGGCCCTCGCTGGTTTAGGAGACCTACGCATATATCTGATCAGGGAAACACATAGAAGGGACTTGGATAACTCAGAGGTATACAGTCGGATTATGGAGGACCCCGCGCGGCAGGGTTTACCAGCATGGAAAATAGAAGGTCTACAAAAGGGCTTAGTTACCACGGGACTGAAAGATATTCTGGATGCATTGAACGAAAGACCTTTGTACAAAAAAACGATATCTGCTGGGCCATTTGTAACTGTACTAGAAGCTGCTTTCAAGCAAAGGATTAGCCGGCAACAACAGGACGCGCAGGAGTTTTTGCAAGTAGTGGCTGAGAGATTAAACGATGAGTACCATGCAGGTCACAGGGCGAGAAATCACGCAAGGGATTTAGAAGCTGCAACTGCAGAATTGAACACTTCAAATGAAGGGACTGTGAATGAAGAGCTGGGCCAGCTTAATTTGAATGATAGCGACACACCCGAGAACAGCTCTCCTGCGACAAAAGCGCCATCAGATTCTTCTCATAACTCAGAAAATGCAAGCTCAACTCTGTCAAGGTCGCCCCAGCAAGGTGGAGAGCTTGATAGTGACATTGATAAGGAAGATGGGTTCCCATTCGAAGGTGGTTCTGAGTCACAAATTGAATGTTTAACCTGCGGTTTTAAACCAAGGCCTACACAGAAAACATTCTGTTCTCTTACATTGACTGTCCCTCAGGCCACATCTACCACATTAAATGCATGCTTTGATGGAATGTTTAAAACAGAATATATTGAGGATTTCAAATGCGAGAAGTGTAGATTATTACATGCCTTGGAAACCTTCGAAGAGGAATACTCTCGATCGAATTCTCAAAAATTCAAGGAGAAGACTCAAATATCAATCGACAAACTAAAGGCTGCTATAGAGACAAACCCCGAAGAGGAGCTTCTCGACGTTGAACTACCAGATTCGAGATTTGCTCCCAAGCGAAAAATCGCCAAACATGTCCGTATTACCAAATTCCCAAAAGTCATGGCGATTCATCTGTCAAGGTCAATCTTTGACTCCAGATCAACGACGATGAAGAATTCTGCCAAGGTTGCATTCCCCGAACAGCTCCCACTTGGAGGTTTATTGGACCGACGAAAGTACAAGCTTCTTAGTCTAGTCTGTCACAAGGGGAGTCACCATAGTGGACACTATGAATCTTTCCGGAGACAAAATATTGTCGCTCCATTTTCAACCCCAAATACTTTCCAGCCATCAGTGGCGTACGCCAGATCTTCAACCCATACCCCTTCATTGCCTTCAACCCCTCAAACAAGCGCTACCCCAAGGGATGATGGTGATAACACGACACTCTCATCGACTCCAGAATTATTGTCCTCAAAGACAGCCTCTACCACATCTCTTTCAAATATAAACGGGCGCCATTCATTTGACTCTTCACTCAATAATAAACATCTATCTGGTGTCAATCCAACATCAGCCAGTTCCATTGCATCGTCATCCAAAACAGCGGGTCCCACATCAGCTCCCCATGATTCTGATACTGGTAGCGTCCGCTCCTTAGGACGTTCGGCTCGGAAAACTCTGTCCAAAGTCTCCAGTACAATTAGTCGATCATCCCCCGCTTCATCTTCGCCCAACCTATCTCCATCCAATCCAGAAATCAGCCGGACATCATTGACAGAAACAGTTCGTACTAGGCGGAAAAAGAAGGTGGTTGAAAGATGGTGGAGAATCAGTAACGAAAAGATAAAAGAGAGCAAGACTAGTGAGGTTTTGGGCATGCAAAAGGAGGTTTATATGTTGTTTTACGAGCTGGAGCGGGGAGAGGAAGATTCATAAGAGCATTTTGGGGAGATGCGTTGCATAAAAATATAGGATTTGGGTTATATTTTGTATATTGATTGAACATGTATTTGATACCGGAAGCTGGTTTGAACTGAATAGATGGAGATTAGGTAGTTCCAGCGAGAAAATTTCACTATAAAGCGCTGGGAGATTATACTATGTATTCTGAGTAATAAGATTGTTTGCATTATAAAAGTACTTGACTATGTCATATGTAACTACCCGCCAAACTCAGGTAGGTATCAGTTGTTGAGAAGAAGTGGTAATAGCATATTATTAGTCGTCCAAAAAGAGTTCGTGGTTGTCATTCGTCTAAAGAGAGTAGTTACCGAACATCGAAATCTTTGGATTCACCGCCCTCAGATCTACCAAATCCACCATCAAATAACCAAGCAATAAATCACTTCTCAAGAAAATCGATTGCTTATACATTCCACGTGGATCGATTTTCTACCGTCTTAAAGTCCCGTGTTAACATACAAATACAATACAAATACAGCTACTGGTCATAAGGATTACCCGAGTCCCACGCGCTCGCCCCTCCAAGCTCTAGAAAAACGCGCTCTTCGCGTTACCATTCTGAAATTCAAAATTCTCCAAACCGCGATCAATACAACACAATCGCATTGCAGCACATCTCATGAACATGCGCGCAAATGGCTCCTAGCAAACAACCTCGATATGACAGCTCGCCTTCGCCACGCACGAGAGGAACCTTTCGCGCGAATAATAATGATAACGGGACTGATATATGGGGCAACAGGGCGAGGGGAGGGCCCGGAGACACTTGGATAAAGAAAATAATGGAAGACGATGAAAACAATGGGGAAGATGCGAGTGTAGATATCGAGGGTGTTACGAGAGACATTGGGAAGATGAGAGAGGAGGAAGCTAATGGGACGGGTAGAGGATGGGACACAGAACTTGAGTTTACGGCTCGGAGTGTGGATTTTAATTGTAGCCCACGACTGAAAACAAATGGTATACCGAGCAGAATTGAGGAGATTATGGAGCAGGAGAGGAGTTTTGTTGAGGATGATGAGGAGGAAGAGGAACATGGAGAGGCAAATTATGTAAAGGTTCAAGAGAGGCCGGCAAGGAGAGGAAATTCCGTTGATAATCCTGCAAGTCGACGAATTTTGCGGCCAGTAGAGGATGAGAATGCGGAAAAGGAGACAATGCGCGTAAAATCAGAAGAACGGAGAGAGCGTGTGCGGAGAGAATTGGAAAAACGGCGTGCGGAACGGAGACCAATTACTTCGTATGAGAGTGAAGATAATAAAGTTCCCCAGGAAAGGCAGGAAGGAGCATTGCGGAATAGGTTACCCCGGGAACGAAGATCAAAAAGCGGCGACTTCTCGAAAAGCAATTCATTCCATGTCGACAATCATGTACGCAACATACGTAATGATAAAGAAAATGTTATGCCGCAGGAAGATAAGCCATTATCCCGATTAGAAAGAAGGTTCCAAGGGGACGATGGCTTGAAAGCAATACAGAGGGCCCGTGGAAGCAGATTAAGGACCGATTACGACCAGAGGGTTCCAGAAATAACTGAACCACCGGCGAATTCTGAATCCAGCCATAGAATTCTAGAAAATGCTGAACCACGGACAAAGACCGAATATAACCATAGAGTACTAGAAAATATTGAGCCGCGATTTTTGGAACGACCTAAAGCCAACGACGAAAAGGATAAGATGCACGAAAAAACAACTCTTGACAAAGAAGGAGAAAGGATACGTGGGAGGCCTATCACAGTCTTTGCCGAAAATGAGAGACGTCCAAATGGAGCAGCCTCTAAACAAAAAGATTCCCTTCAGATCTTAAGGAATCTTTCTAAAGCCATTACGGGTACAAGTGGAAGCGAGAGAAATAGTCCCGGTGGGTTAGATAATAACATTGAAGCTCCGGTATTACCAGAAAGATCTTCCTACGAGCTTGAACAGGTCTCCGAGAAGCTTCCAAATTCCGCACCAACTCCACCTCCATCAGCGCCTATCAATCCTCTCCTATTGCCCACTCCAAAAGTTACAGGCGGGTGGATCGAGACCCCTGCACCACCGCGAATGCGCACCAATGGTAGAACACCCAAAGAACAGCCTCATATCAAAGAGGAACCTTCCTCGCCCCGCAGCCACGGTGAGCCTTCCAAACTTTCCCAGTCACGTTCGCGATCCCGTCCAACTCCAATAAACAGTGCCCCTACCGTCTCCGCCGCTGCCGACCTCAAACGTATAGAAAAGGAAGCTCGAATTGATGATTCTACTACCATCGATCGAGACTTTTCCTTATTTATAAAGAGTCAACCTAAATCACCGGATTCTGAAACTGTAGAAATCAATCTCGATTTCGATGAAAATGGCCAACCACTTTCTCATGAAGAGAAAGAAAAAAGGTTGGAAGAACTTGCGTTCCTTCGTATGAATCGGAGTTTAATACACACTACGAGTAGTATACGAGATGCTAGGCATGGCATTGAAAGATTGGAACAACAAGTGTCATCAGGTCCACAATCGCACTCACCCAAAGAACTCGGAATCTCAACCCCCAAAACATCATCTCGTCCTTTTTTCCTTGATGCTCCTCTAAACCCCGCCTTGAACCCAAATGTTCACTACCTCATGATACCCCTTCCCCGCCTCCGTTACCCTGGAACTGGAAAACTTACCTGGTTTGGATTACTATTTACTATCTTCATATCATGGTTTGTAGCTGAATGGGCAATGTGTGAAACGTATTGTCATCCTAAATACTCAAACAAAGATGTTTGGCACCCTTCCGATCCGTTTTGGCCCTGGGCTATTCCAACCAAAATGGATCAGTGGACGGGGAAAGTAGTTAGTAGGGAGGTAGGAGATGCGTGGGACTGGTGGGAGGGGTATGATGAGGAGATCAGAATTTGGAAGGAGAAGGTGAAAAGGGAAGAAGTGGCGATATCTCAGGTTGTGGGACTCGGTGATGATGAAGTCGTGGAAGATCATGCGGCTAAAGACGATGGGAGGAAAGGGGGCAGCAGCTGGTGGAGCTGGGATAATGATGAAGTTTTGTAGCAATGCATCAGTATAGTATAGCTTGCAAAGTATTCTTGGATAAGTTGATAGATATTTAGTGTTTAAAAAGATGGAAAAATTCATGATGGCGTTCGCGGAAAGTTTTATTCCAGGATTGGACATGCAATGTTGCATTGTTGGGATGGATACCTGAACTGCAATTCTCCTGGTTGGATAGAGTCAGATGGCGTATGGCGAAGTGTTTAAGCTCGGTCAAGTTAGTGAGTTGGATGCTTTTTGTAACAACCAAATGGAATGGGATGTATATAAATTCCTTGCTACAATTCTCACAGGAGATCTTAGATTCAAGTGAAGGCTGAAAAGTGAAATACATCAGAGGTGGACAGAAGGGCGAGTGATGTCAAAACCACGGCATTTTAGATACCTAGGTAGTTCTAGGGTACGCATTAAACCTCTTTGTATGAAAAATCTCTAATCTCTATCAAAAGTACCATTTTAATGAAAAGTTCATTGCGTCACCCAAAGTATATGGGGCTTAAATAATTTCTAGGATTTTGTTGGTCTGAAGCGGTAGGAATAACTCTTTAACTGATTGAAACCCCTTGCTGGACTTCAACTTGCCCAGTCTTAGGACCCGGGAGAGACTGGCGAGTACAGACAGTGCGAACTTGTGTCTCGGTGTGTTCCTGTCAATGTTTGCTTTCAAATTATACTGTACTGATAAAATTAGCATAGAGATCATTTCAATCTCGATTTCTTATTTAAAAGCATTTCCTATGTTTAATTGACATTGTTACCATAAGGAATTCCCTTTGAAGTTTAGATGACTAGTTGAATAGATATGGTCTCGGAAGAGTTTTATTTCTGCATCTCTCGGGATTCCCATTCAACGAAAAAGAGGTTCGGCAATGCTCGTGGGTTCAGATAGGGGTAAACAGGTGCCTGTATGTGTCGTTCTCGCTCCTGATGGTGATGTTTCTCTGGCTAGCCTTCACTGGTACTTTTATGAGGTATAGACAGACTATTGTTTATGCTATTAGACGCATCCACTGAGGCCGAAATTCTAATCACAATTTGTGGATTGAAGCCACAGATTTCGAAAGTGACAATATCAATGATATGATAGTTGAACTACTAGTTGGGAGTATTTGTTCCACCCTCCGAGTAAGATAGTTACTCCCAATCCCAACCCACTGTTGCTACTTCCTGAGCGCCAGCACATTGTCCATCTGAACGAATCTACTCCTTCCCCTGCAGCAAATTCAACATTTCATACTGTCCCGTGGATCTCCCGTAACGGGTCTTCTCCACGTTGTTCTTAGCATAATCGGCATTCTTAAAATTCGGCGTCTTTCCTTTCGCTTTCTCAATCTTATACTGCAACGCCGTGATCATTGTGCCTGTTCTCCCATGCCCGTATCCACAATGAACGAGGGTAGGTACTTTTGCTTCTAAGTACTTTTGATAAGCCGTTTCCATCTGATCCAAAGACGGCGGGGTGTAATCTGTCACAGGAAGATGTGTGTAGACGATTCGCGGATTGGCATTGGCCAATTCGGCTTCAATCTTGAAACTACTCGGTTCATCGTTGTTGAGACAAATCACGTGCCCAATATTATGTTTGTGCAAGAATGCAATACCCTTTGCGTTAATAAACTGGGAAGGGTCGCCTGGTGGGGAAACTTAGTTTGGGGAGGAAGATCGATGAAGGGTGTAGGGACCGGGATATGCAGTTATGGATTTCCAGCAGTGGAAACCGACTTTTTCGGCCTCGCTTGCGATGTCTTGGGTGATGTCATTGCTTTCTGTGTAGGCTTTGGGGTAGGTGGTGGGGATCATGTTTTCTGCTTTGGGATCGGGAAGTGGAACGAAGGACATGATATTGTGGTATTCAGTTTTGGGGATGAGGGGCCAGTGTTTCTATATACTTTGATCAAGGGCAGTACAAAGGGTAGAGAGTACATAAAAGAAAGAAAGAACACAAACAAGGAATATGGGTATAGAGACAACGAAAAGAATACAAGAAGTGAAAAGAACATAAAGACTGAGAAAACTTAGATTTTGGAGAGTAGAGAGAACGTGGATGGCAAAGAGGGCAAAGGAATCAAAGCACTTGTTATCAAACAGGTTCAAAGTTAATATCATTCAAGAAGTTTCTTGAAATTCTTCAAAATTGACATAGCAGAACAAAGAACGTTTACACTTTTCATCAAGTGCTAAAACTTATGTAATAGCACGCGAGGAGCCCTGATTTCACATCCGTTCTTTTAGGGGTTGCAAAATTTAGTGGGTTGTTGATGATGCCATCTGTATCACCCGGCTTTCCGCGTTGAGAAAGAAGAAGTGGTGTACTAGAAAGCCTGATCTTTTTGTATCAATTATTCTCTTACCAAGAAGACAGATGCACACAAGCTACTCATGGCATCTATAGGTAATAATAGTCTTCAGGGCTAAAGGTATACGAATGTCGTCTACTTTAGTGTTGCGCGTGTTTTATTTAAAAACCCAATCCTGGCAGAAACTAGCATTAAATAATGTGATTCAAAATTTCAATTAACATGTAATGGATATAGATGTGCAATGTTAGTAGTTGATAACTGAGTATAACCTCAACGTAGTGTCACATTGGCTTCTCTTTAAACGGAAGATCATAGCAAACAGGAATTAGATTGATAATTAACCGAGTCGCCCCTATTCGTCAGAGAAAAACATATGATAAGGTGCGCAGTGTTGTCATTGTGTCTTGCGTTGAAGTCTTTTTCTCCTATGACTCTAAACTATTAATCTGTTCAAAATGTTGCATGTGGTGTCAGTAGGCAATTAGTAATAAGGTCGGATTAGATGGGCTTTTGTTGGTAACGACGTTTTCACCATGTCAACTATATTACCTGAATAAGATCATATTCCTTGACTAAAATGGAATGCATCTTAAACTTGCAGCCAGGACCGCATATGACTCGGGATGATTTATAGTAATGTAACAGATATTGTTCACGAGAGCCGAAACCGTGTATACCAGACCCCAGGCAACTTGCCGGAATTAAGTCTCAGTCTCACAGGAACCTTCAATTTCCTAACGCACATAACTTGTCCGATAAAAGAAGAAGGGCCACGCTTCTGTGTATAACAATCAAGGTTAGAATGGAGACTTCCGCTATCTGTACATTGGACAGCCTGTTAGTCAAAGGGCAGTCAAGGTATTGGAGGACATGATTTGAATTAGATATCATATTGACAGAATAGCCTTGGAACCTTTAAATGCGCCAGAAAAATTTATACATCAAGGCATTGACAATGTGTGAGTACAACTCATACTCAACCAGCAGCAATTTCCTCTTCCTCATCTTCCCATTCTCCTCTTTCTTCCATCTCCTCATTTAGCTCCATTTCTCCATCCCCTTCTAGACCTTCACTATCCCACTCATCAACATCCATTTCGTCATCTTCATCATCGTCGCCACCTTTTTTGTTACCAGCCTTGGCCTTCTTCTTTCTCTCGACATTCTCCTTCTGGATCTTCTTACGGACTGCCTTTTCTTGTCTCCTCTTCACCCAGACCTTGTCCATTTCTTTGATTTCTTCCTTCGATTTATGAATGTGTTCGTGCCACATAATCTTTCCGTCACACACGCCTTCCTCGACCTTTGTCATTCTTAGCTTCATCCTTGGTCCTAGTTCCACCAATTTGATAGCCCGCTTTTCAGCGCCGCTTCTGGCACCCTTGACTTGTCCATCCCGAGTCTTTTCCTTTTGGCGTTTGTTAAGAATCTTACGAGTGCGCGTCTCAACCACTTCAACTTCTGCGTCAGTGTCAACCTCACTTCCGCTTGTATTATCTGTCATATATCCAGCTCCGTCTTCTCCAATCATATAATCGGCGATATCTTCCAACTTTCCGAGGTTTGGTATACCTTTCCTTGGATTTTTTGAATGTAGATATTGTTCAGCAGCGTTCAATCTTCGCAATGGTTTCGAAAGACCAATTCGTTTGGTTGTGATTGCGTAGTGACGAAGGTTAATGGTGTATGTGCCATCATCTTCACCTTTAGTCGGCTCTCGATTGAGAAGCATAACTCTGCGAATAGATGTTAAAGGTGTGACATTAGGAGAGATTGGTGGGAAAAGAGATTGGAAAATGGTCGTTGTGAGAGATTCGAGGTGCTTAGGTATCTTGTTTTCGGAACTCGATTCTGACGCAGGAGATATGAAATTGTTCATCACAAGCTGATTTGGTCAGTTATTACCCAATTGATCAATATAAGAGACTGTAAACGTACCAATGGAGGGGTTGTATATTCTTTTCCACCACCTTTAGGATGCTTCAATGCCTTTCTCACATCTTTACATAGAGAGTATTTCTCTACATTGAAATGTAATGTTGGACCTCTTGGTGTAAGAGCAAGTCGCATGTTTGTATTTCCGGCCTCTGATCTCGAGAACAGCATGAGATGACTGACACCTAAAGGACCTGCCATTGTGAGATAATCTCTCAATTTATTTCCTCTTCTCTCTTTCAATCTTGAGGCCGTATCTGGTTCCATCATCCTTCTAACATCCTTTACCAATTGACTAACACTTGGTCCAACTTCTCCTGCACCAGCGCGAATTACCATGCTTTTCGGGGATCGTGAAGCTTGAGAAGCAGGAGTTCCCTTTGCTCCAGCTGGATTGTTGGCACCAACATGGGTGCGCTTCTTGGTACGTCTTCTCGCCATTTTTGTTGTTCTGGATTGTATGATGTTATTTCTTTAGGACTTTCTCCTCCTAACATTTTCTTAAAGGTAGAAACTTTTTTGCGCGGCCAATTAGATAAGCGGATCCGATAAGCCGATAAAAATTATTTTCTCTAGCCTTCCCATCTTTCCTAGCTCTTAGCATTCAATCCATAACCATATCATTGAAAAGACTGCGCCAACCTTGACATTCGTATTAATTGAAGAGATTGATTCGATATACTTCTACGCATCAGCATCTAGTTTGACGAGATAATAATCATGTCTTCCGTGAAGCGGAGGAAGACCGATAAAAATCCATCTTTGGAGGGATTGAAGTCGAAGAAGACAAAAGAGTCGAAAAAAGACTCGCCCACACGTTCCCCACAGCCAATTGAGGATACTGAAGATAATGGAGTTATCGAAGAGACTGAGGAAGTTGAGGAAGATGATACCCCAAAGTCTTTTAAAGATTTGGTCCGTAATTACTTGTCTATCGCAATATCTTTTACTTACAATTCCAGGGTATCGTCGACTCATTATGTGAAGCATGCGACACTCTAGGATACAAGGCCCCAACCCCCATTCAAAGGGAATCCATACCACTCGCACTTCAAGGAAGAGATTTGATCGGTCTGGCAGAAACTGGTAGTGGAAAAACTGCCGCATTTGCTTTACCAATCCTTCAAGCTCTACTCGATAAACCACAACCCCTCTTTGGATTAGTGTTGGCACCAACTCGCGAACTGGCTTATCAAATTTCCCAACAATTCGAGGCTCTTGGGTCTGTTATAAGAGTGAAATGTGCTGTCATAGTTGGAGGAATGGATATGGTACCGCAATCAATCGCTTTGGGTAAAAAACCTCACATTATAGTTGCTACTCCTGGTCGTCTTCTCGATCATCTAGAAAATACAAAAGGCTTTTCATTACGGTCGCTCAAGTACTTGGTTATGGACGAAGCCGATCGACTACTTGACCTTGATTTCGGGCCTATTCTCGACAAAATCCTGAAAGTTTTACCCCGAGAGCGACGAACATATCTCTTTTCCGCAACTATTAGTTCTAAAGTCGAAAGTCTTCAACGAGCAAGTTTGAAGGACCCATTACGAGTAAGCATCAGCAGCAACAAATACCAGACTGTATCGACTCTTATTCAAAACTACATTTTCATACCATTAGTTCATAAGGATACGTACTTGATCTATCTTTTGAACGAGTTTGCAGGTCAATCTGCCATCATTTTCACACGGACGGTCAACGAGACGCAGAGAATAGCAATTTTGTTACGAACGCTTGGATTCGGAGCCATTCCACTACATGGACAACTTTCGCAATCTTCTCGCTTGGGTGCTTTAAATAAGTTCCGTGCAGGTTCAAGAGAAATTCTTGTCGCAACGGATGTCGCCGCTCGTGGTTTGGATATCCCCTCTGTTGATGTTGTGTTGAACTACGACATGCCACAGGACAGTAAAACATACATTCATAGAGTTGGACGTACTGCTCGTGCAGGAAAATCCGGACACGCAATTAGTTTTGTGACTCAATATGATGTGGAGATTTGGATGCGTATTGAGGCAGCATTAGGAAAGAAGCAAGACGAATACCCGATGGTGAAGGATGAAGTCATGGTCTTCAAACCTAGGGTAGAAGAAGCTCAAAGACATGCTAGGAATGAGATGAAGAATCTGCACGAAGACAGAGGTAAGAAGGGGGCAGTATTGAAAGGAAGAAGACCTGCCAATGGTGCTAAAAGAGGTCGTGATGAAATGGATAGAGAAGAAGGCTAGATATGCACATATATGTGATTGTGGGGGAATAAAAGGTCCAATACTTAATATAATATCCAGTGTATTTCATATTTCTCGACTATCTTTTGAAGTATTTGCCATCCATTGTTCATATATATTGCTTTGCCCTACAATGTCTCGAGAAAGTGAAGCCCCTGTAAGCCTACATCTCGGTAATTGCGTTCGCCGAGCCGAGATGCGCCAAAAATCTGGGGTAGCGGGGCAATAATAACAGTAAACATCACTCATAATCAAGCTCTGATCATCCTCCAGTGTACATTGATTGTTATTATGGCCGATTCGCTTTGTTCACGGTCGCTCCTTAGAGCTTCCCGTGTATTATGGCGTTCCAATGGCTTCACTTCAGGAACTAGCCATATCAGGCGCAGAGGATTGGCAGATGCTTCTACGAATGATATGACACTGCCTCTGAAAGGGTACAAAGAGTTGGATATGACTCGGGTGCTTGCAGGTGTAAGTTAAAAATAAAAAAAGTTACATAAGACTTTCCTGACCTTTAACAGCCATACTGCACACAAATATTAGGAGATCTTGGGTATGCTTTACTATCCCTTATGTCGTTGTCTAAACTCATAAATGTAGTGCCGAAGTAATAAAAGTCGAGCATCCGACGAAGGGCGATGATACTAGACATTGGGGACCTCCCTATGCGAAATACTTAGATGGATCAGGGAAAGAAGGACCTGGAGAAAGTGCATACTTCTTTGCTGTAGCTTGGCCTCATATTCCAATACACCGCAAGTTTCACGGCTCACCAATTATCAGGTTAATCGGAACAAAAAATCCCTCGGACTGTCATTCAAACATCCATCAGCAGTTAAAATTCTTCATAAGCTCGCCGCAGAAAGTGATATTCTCGTTGAGAACTATCTACCAGGCTCACTGAAGAAATATGGGATGGACTACGAAACACTGCGAGAGATAAATCCTCGATTGATATACGCTTCTATCACCGGCTATGGTCAAACTGGTCCATATCGAAACCGAGCCGGATACGATGTTATGGTCGAAGCTGAGATGGGATTGATGCACATCACTGGAAGTAGGGACGGACCTCCCGTGAAAGTGGGGGTTGCCGTAACAGATTTGACGACTGGCTTGTATACTAGTAACAGTATTATGGCTGCTTTACTGGCAAGAGGAAGAACAGGACGGGGGCAGCATATTGACGTTGCTCTATCAGATTGCCAAGTTGCCACATTATCGAATTTGGCGAGTTCGTGTTTGATAAGCGGGGAGAAGGATGAAGGGAGATGGGGAACTGCTCACCGTAAGTGATTCCAGATCTTTGTGAGAATGTTATCTAACAATAACACTAGCATCTATCGTACCATATCGTTCGTACAAGACAAAAGATGGCGATATTTTGTTCGGTGGAGGAAACGATAGACTATTCGGACTTTTATGCAATGGGCTTGGACGCTCAGAGTGGAAAGAGGATCCAAGATTTGTCGTTAACACAGCAAGAGTTGCCCATCGAGCAGAATTAGACAGCTCTATAGAGGAAATCACCCAAGACAAAACTACCAAAGAATGGCTGGATATTTTTGAAGGATCCGGGCTACCTTATGCAGCTATCAATGATGTCCAAGGAACATTGAATCATGAGCACGTGTTGGCAAGGGATATGGTAAAAGAGATGGATCACGAATATTGTGGTCCAATTAAGATGGTCAACACACCGGTGAAATATAGTGAGAGCAAGCCAAGTATACGAACAGTACCTCCTATGCTAGGACAACATACAGATGAGATTCTTAGAGATATTTTAGGGATGGACGAATCTGATATTGAAGCATTGAAGGCCGAAGGAGCTGTAAGATAGGATTATATAGATATCTTGAACATTCAGATACTACAATTGCCCTCTACAGATGTCGTTGGGTCATGTTGCTGTTCCACACGCAAGCCATTGGCTATAGGCTAATTTGTAAGGAGTTCAATGCGATTTTATCTCATCACATGATTTTTAAACATGTGATTGCCAGTTTATTCATCACCAGACCACTTTTTGTACTCTCTCATAACGACATCTACAAGTCCTTCCCAGAGCATCAACTCCTACACTTTTCGACAGGCTGAAGCTGTATGTTCAGAAGCTCCGTCATAATTATATTCTGCTGGGATTCATCAGTGCGCGTGCCGACACGTCCAGTACATCAATTGTTTTGGGCCCTTAGCATCAAGAATATCACGGCTTTCAATAAGTCAATGGACTTCGGTCAATCGATACTTTACTCTTTCAATCTAGCTCGTCAATTCTAGATATTCATCACGCTTGCTGCGGCACGGTAGCTTTGTTAATTCTCGCCGGCGCAAATATCATTGCCTCCACTGGATATCAAGCAACCACGACAGACATGGACGCGCCAAATAATGCTCTAGCTTCTGCAAATGGATCAAATGGATCAAATGAATCCAATGATACAACCATGGGCGAATCGTCACCTCCTAAATATGTCCCTCAATTCTCTGCCGCGACCGAAATGATTCTTCAACGCATGAGAGCCGGAATATCTGGTGGGCTATCCAGTATTGGTATTACAGGGACACCACCGGGCTATGAAGAAATGCGCAGGAACGTCATGTTGGGGATGAAAACTACGCAGAATATGCAAATAACTACACCACCACCAAGATATCAAACTAGCAAGAAGTCGACGCCCAAACCCAGTGCCACACCTAAAACACCCAAAATTGAGTCTCCAACAGTATCATCAAATAGTGCAGGAACCAAAAAGAAGCGAAGAGGACTCAAGACAGGACAAAAGCGTAAAAGAGCCAAGGATGATAGTGAAAGTGCGGACGAATCTGAAGCTTTGAGTGGCCTAGGCGGAGATTCGGACTCGGATGATTCAAGCAGTGCGATGGAAATGCCAAAAATTACACAAAGCGGAAGACAAATAGTGAAGCCAACTCAATTCGTACCTACCTTGCCTGAGACGAGCTCGCGGAAACGATCCTCTGCGTCAACAAATAAACGAACCCAAAATCAAGAGCAAGCATTATGCAAGAGATGCGGTAGGGGCAACAGTCCTCAGAACAATATGATAGTTTTTTGTGATGGGTGTAATTTGGGGTGGCATCAAATGTGCCATGACCCTATAGTTTCAGAAGAGGAGGTGAAGGATGAACAGGCACCATGGTACTGTAACGATTGCGCAAGAAAGAGGGGCATTAAACCGGCACCATCTAAGACTGACGGTGTTAGCTGGGCCGGCAAAACACTCGACCAGGTATTTGTTTAACTTACTTTCATGCTCTAAACTTACCAGCTAACAATCTTTGCAGAGAAGGACATACCTAGCCTTACTGTCTCATCCCCAGCTAGTGGAGCTTCTCATTAAAGCTTCCATTTTGTACCCAGATATGCCTATATTCCCAGCCAATACTCCGCCCCTCCAGTCCCGCCAATCACAGAATTCATCCCGCCCCACAACCAATCACATCACACAACCATTTCCTCCCTCCGCCACCTCCACAGCGGGCCTTTTTTCTCGTGCAGAATCAAACCCCAACGCACCAATGAACTTTATTCGCAAAGTAGCACCCAATTCCGCAGCCTCTAATACCACTCCTTCGCCAATGTTTATCTCATCATTCCCTCCAGCACCAGCTTTCACTCATGCTTCTTCCGCCCCACCAACATTACCTCCACAGGCTTCATCAAACATGGAGTCAAATGGAAATACAAATGGGATGGACAATGGGCAGGAGGTGTCTCAGGAAAGCAGAGAGTCCACACCAAATAGTCCTCCATATCCCAGAGCTGGAACAGGGCTTATGAGTAAATTAGGCCCGGATGATGAGGATATAGAGTGGTTGGTTGATAATGAAGATTACGAGGCGTTTAGTCATACGGTCTATGATGATCACGGAGAAAGGGATTCTGGGGTTATATGAAGAGTGATTGTGTATAATCGATAGAGGCCGAAGCTGAAAAGTATAGTAAAGAAGACAGGAGTTAACAGTAGATTTTTCTGAAGATCCATAGGTCTTCGCGGGAAAAGCTCTTGTGGATAGATAGGCATATCCTGAGCTGGCTTGGTCAGTAGCTGCTTGTGCTGCACTCATCACTCGCGTCTGAAACGCGTGTACATTGTATCCTCGATTGGGCATTGCTAACAGTGTACATATATACATTTGTCATTACGTATTTGGGCAACAAAAGAGAAATTGCTTCAAGCGGTGATCATTTAGGTGCTTTGACGATTCGTGATTGGTTCAGTATTCGGGATAGGTGATTTGTATTTGGTGATGTAATGTCCGTGGGCTGATCTATGTTTAATAAATGCAAGTCGTTGCTCTCTTGATTCATCTGGATGCTTCTGGCGTCCTATCTTCATGATGGGATGTGTTGCTACGAGTTGGTACGAAGCTGGAGACATGGACTTGATCTTCAGCTGAGCTCACTCACCTTGGAAGTTTAGACGGTAAGCTTTTGACTCACTTGCTATTCATATTTCGAGGATGTAGAGATGTGATACAATGCTGCGACAGTGACTCAACTAACTCGGGGGGGGGAGTATAGATAGGGAATATGAGGTGAAGAAACGGTGGTGGACGGAGTTGAAAGAGCATTGCAGCATTCCAGCATTCCAGTACGAATAAAAAGAGAGGGAGGAGAGAAAGCCAGATGTTTCAATGTGTACTACTCGTATAAGAAAGAAAATATAGAAAGTTTGAATCGCTGATAAATGACGTTCTGTGATTAGTAAGCATGAAACCCAATTACCACCGGAAGCCAGTGCTTACAACTTCTTGGTCTATCTAGACATCCACTGCCCATTCTCCGCCCAAGCTTACTGCTTCAATGTCGGAGGAGAAGTCTCTGTGAATGATTTGCCTGTTAAAGTGACGGAAGCATGATGGTACAACCTTCCGTTGTCAATAAAATCCGCTCCCTCTTCACCAAACAGCAGTCTGCCCCAACTTTTCAGATTCTGTCTGATCTACATTTGGAAGTGTGCTCACAGTATTATACATTTGCGATAACTCCTGTGGCACCCTATCTCATTTTAGCGGGAGATGTTGGGCGTCTTATTGATTATGAGGGTTACCTAGCATTTCTTGCAAAGCAAACCGCGCAATTTGAAAAGGTTTTCCTAGTTCTTGGGAATCACGAGTTTTACCACCTCTCACACACCAGCGCTTTGGAACAAGCTCAAAGACTCGAGAATGAAGCAGTTTTAAACGGAAAACTCGTTTTATGTCATCAGAAACGATGGGACATTGAACTTGGAGATTCACACACCACGATCCTGGGTTGTACACTTTGGTCTAAAATCGATGATGGCGCAAGAGAGGCAGTGCAAACAAGAATAAAGGATCTCGAAAAGATAGATAGTTGGTCGATTGATGATCATATCGCTGCACATATGTTTGATCTTACATGGCTTTCTAACCAAGTTACGAATATTCAGAACCAGAACAAATTCAGAGCCGAGGGAGAATCTGAAAGGAAGATATTGGTGATCACACATCATGCGCCGACGGTAGTTGGTACATCTAGTCCGAAGAACGCTAATAATCCTTGGGGCTCAGCATTTGCTACTGAACTCCTTGGGGATTCAAGTATGAACTGGGTTGGTGTCAAAGCATGGGTTTTTGGACATACACATTTTACAACGGACTTTGAAAAAAATGGTATACGAGTCTTGAGCAACCAGAGAGGTTATGTCATTCCAACAAGCAAGGAAAAGAAGGATGAGAAATTCGAGGAAATTGCCTTTGATCCGAAGAGAGTATTCGGTATCTGATTATATTTTTAATTCCACTGGGACTGATACATTCATTATCCACAATGGATATCGAACGAGAGATAACTAAAAAGATCGTCTTTGGCGTTCGTGTTGGAATTTCTCTACAATACATTTAATCATTTCTCTCGATGGCTCTCGAGATCTTCAATCTCGACCTCATTCACAGACTGGAGATACAAATATCAAAATCTGTTGTTGAATTTCCCGATTTTCTGTCATTTGTACAATCATTCTCGCATTTTGGCAAACCTTCCATGGGTCTTCTCCTTGCCAGAAAAAACATATTATGACGTCACCCCATTATTCTTGAAGCCAAGAAGAGCGGCTATTTTAAGAGTGTCGCAGAATTAAAAAAGCACAGCCAGTTCACGAGCATTAAATTTGCCGTCAATTATCCCCCTGTGTAACGTGCCGAAACTAGTATCCATACGCTACCGTGACACGGCGAGCTCTGTCCAGCTCAGATTGCCTGTGGAGAATTTTTGGTTCTGAGCTGCACACTCTCGAGCCATTGAATAAAGTCAACCGTTAAAAGAGATCATGTCCTCTAACATTCGTGCAGCTTCGTTGGGAACAGTTGTAGAAAACCAGTAGCCTTTCATACGATGGTGGTATTTCAACCAAATTAGGAATAATAATTTCAAGGTCTCATCTCAAGAATGACATTGTAACTATCGACTTCACGCAAAGGTGTTTAGTGTAGGGAAGCGAAAAAGGAGGCGTTAGCGTCGAATAGGGCTCGGATTTTACTGTTATCTGAGCGTTTTTACACACACATACATGCACTTTTATGAATTTTAAACAACAATCCAGCAAATATATACATTAATCATTTTCATTAACTTTATTTATTTAATATTTCAAATAACCACCGTCTCCATGGTATCAAAGTATGCATACAACACCCTTATATCCACAAAAGCAGACCACCATCCACCCCGCTGAAATGCATAATTATCCAAACACCTCCCAATGCCCATAGTATCCTAAAAAAAACGCCCAATATACTCAATACACTTAACTATACATAACCCAGAAAATTTCTAGAGTTTTAAAATGCCTCCCTCTCTAATATCTTCTAGACCCACATTATCATAAAGACGGCCGATCATAATACACATCAAACTCCTGTTTGACCCGAATCCCATCTCTCGCATGGCCCCCTTGACGCTCTTTATCTTCCCCGGGACTCATCTGCATGTGCCCCACATGCATATTAGCTATGTGCACACGCTCCGGCGCCCGAAATGGTTGTTTGAAAACGGGAGCTTTGAAGATCCGCTCGTGAGACGAAGAACGGAGTTTTGAGAGACCGAGACCGAAGCGAACTTCGGCTTGCTCTAAAAATTGACGGTCCGGATCGCGTTCGTGGGGCTGGGGGGAGGGGGAGGGAGCCGAGGAATATTGTGAGTAAGGGTAAGATGGAGATGGGGAAGGAGGAGAAACATCTCTTCGTCCGAGAAATAAACCGGCGTCTGATCCTAGTCGCTTGAATCGACCCTGCATTCCTCGGAACCCGTCGCCGATCCCATGGTAGCGTCCTCCTGCACTTCCGCTCCCGTTTTCGCTACCACTGCTTGTATCGCTGTTTTGCTGGAGCTCGATATCGTCGTGTAAAGTTCGGGTCTGATCGTCGGGGGAATTAAGACCATCTTTTTGATCTTGTGGTATGTTTCGCGATGGGTGGAGTATTATGCTGAAGAGGGGTCGACAGGCGGGGAGACAAGCAGCAATTATATACATGCTCGTTTCAATAATAGTGTATAAAGCGAGATCGACGGCTGCGCGAGGAGTATCTGGGAATAAGGATTGATGCGCGAAAGAGACGAAACGAAGGATAGATGTGGCGAGACCGCTTGGGGAATGTTAGTTTAGTTTTCGAGAAGGGAAAAGAGAATTATGTACCTTGATCCGGTGAGTAGGGTTACACCCAAGCCGATCTTCACTTTCCTCGTCATGTTGAGTCTGAAAATAAAGGGTAATGGTAACAGTAACATAGCGACATCGGTAATAATATTCGGTAAACTAGCATATAAAAATAGCTTTTCGATATCAAGATGACACTTTCCTCCCACAATCGTTTTGTCCCAGAAATAATTGACGGGTGTGCATTGGAAGAGCATCATCAGAAATAAAATAGTGGACGATATGACGAGGATGTAGATCACACAGTAGGTTATCATGCGGTAAAACGGAATCGTAAAGATACGGAGATACATGGCGAGGATGAAGAGTTTGGGAAAGGTGACGGCGATGGCGTAGGTGGCGGGGAAGAACATCAGGAGTTTGGAGAGGGAGAGGAGTTGTGAGGGGGCGCTCAGCTCAATAGCTTCAATATGGCGGCCTACTCCGCAGTAATTTATTCCGACTATAAAATGTGGTTGTTAGACACAAATGCCTTCAAATGTGCAGATGTTTGAGACATCAAATATACACGTACCTAGACCCTGAGCAGCAAGCAACACGGAAAATATTAAGGCTGGCACCATAAGAAAATCATCCCAACCCCGCGGTGTGTTATGAAGCCACCTAGAAATAAATCTCGCAAAGACGAAGAATATATTCAATACAATACAAGCGATGCAAGTAACGACGAGTTTGTGTCCGCTATAATTTTCCAGATATCCGGGTGGAAATTGTGCTGCAGCGGCTTGTGCGTCCATCGTGTCTATTATTTATATCTCTCCGAATGCTTCTGAGGGATTCCTTATTATGTACAACCGTTTGCTGAATACCCTCTGACTGAAAGGAGCCGAGGAAATAATCAAAATTGAACGGATGGATGCTTCTTTTCGTTCATCAGTCGATTCGATCACTAGATTTCGCTCTGTCTGCTCAATTTCACCTGCCCACTGTTGAAAGTATTATTCGAAGCATTTCTGAATTAAGCAACAACAAACAATTGAATATAGAAAAGAATGCAGTGAGATACTTTGCAAAAGCGTAAAAAGAGAGAGCACAAAAAAAAGAGTAGCATCAGGAAATATCGAGATAGATATGAATCTTCCCCAACACGTATGTAGACCGCAATTCCCAGCCGGAAGGACCGAGAGAAAACAAGCAGACCCTCAAAAACGCTCTATCTGCGCCCGAGCAAATCGAACCGGTCTGATCCTCCAAATTTCAAATGGCACAACAGGTATCTGCATCTCCATAATCTTGCGGGTATACCATTGGTTCGATTAACCCTGGCGTGTCCCCCATGTCATCCTCATAGCTCCCATACCACACCCCTACGGAAGCTTCACACGCTCAACTTCCCCATTTTCCCTACTGCCACTCTCCACTATCCCATTCTGAACAAGGAAGCTCTGAACAAGCGCATAGCGTAAGCTGGAAGCTATATTGCCAGGGCAAGTGGCTAGTGCCTACGGGTCTGTATTGTAAGCGATGTCACATATACGCCGCAGGGTCGCAGCCTTGCAGGAATACGGTTGTGGTTGCGTTTGCATGGGCAATGAGGGCAAACAGCGTTCAGATTGGTTGGTTTGTGCAAATTCTTGGTAGATAATGTAGTTGTGTGGCGATGCTGTTGAAGAAAGTTGGTTTCGAAGATATGATCTGGGAGCTAAAAATGACAATGGCGTAATTGTATTAAATAGGGGGCCCAGATCAAAATGCAAATGTCAATGCTAGAAACTTAGATCTTTGACCATCTATGATTTGCAAACCCCTTGACCAAATCGAATCAATGGTTTCTTCTTCGCATACGGGACGGAAACTTTGAGAACGGAATAAGCAATGAGTTCTTCACTAATCCCACAACCTGCCGATTTCCAAAATGAGATAAGATCTTTTCCCTGGTACTAATCAGTGATCATTCTGTAGCTCTGCTCTACGATTTGCTATGATTCATCTACCTACTCCGGTTGAATAATTTACAATCCCAGCATCACACGTGGATATATGGTTATATGCATAGCTGACCGTCATGGAGTCCTGGTTAAATGCCTGTATGTAGTTTAGCACACCCGATTCGGTGATCTGTCCGACAGGACCTCGAATCCTTTCAAGTCTATACCTCCGAGATGGAAGACAGGAGGTCAGGAAATCAGGAAATCAGGAATGAAAGATACAATAGTTCAGAAGCTATGCTTGCTTGGTAGGAATAGTCAATAGTTAGCATCTATAGTATTCGTGCGCTCGGTGTCGATATAATGTCTTCATGTCTTCTTTTTCCAAAAGTCTCCCATGGTAAAGTCGTTATCTAGATCTTCATTCAAGGGGGAATAGAGAAATATGCAAAGATACGGCCGTATATTCTGAAGTTATGACGATTAAATCGTCCACCAACCGTTATTCTCCATTCCAATTTTAGCCGTTCAATTCTTTAATGTTCTTAATCCCATCGAACCACTGTTAAAGATAATACAATACCCAAAATTGTATCCACTGTAAGAAATGCTATCTATTCTCTTAATTTCCTAGCAACCGCTATGTTGGTAAGGAATATCACTCGCGCAACTTTTACGGAGTCAACAGCACTTGCCCGCTTCTTTCTTATCCGTCAAATCACGAGGCCTCGGTTCGGGATCAACAACCCTGTTCGAAAAATGTTGATAGGCAACCGTTTTGGATGATCATTCATAAATCAGGATTCACAGCGACAATAACCACGATTTTCTAGAAGCTTTTTACGAAATCGCCGCATGTTTCGAAGGATGTGAAGCGGATATGAGGTTATTCAGCACGTGGAATTCGATCCTGATGTCTTAGAGACAAACTCAGTCAGAACCTCTCCACGATTGTTCTCGGGTTAAGATTGGATTTCTGTGACGGAAAGGTATTACTTTGTCGTGTAAGTATTGAGCACCAAAGGATTTGAATCGTCAGAGGAAATACGATCTCACCGGACTTTTTCTAGATACTGAATACCGGTCAATGGTCAAGGACAGCAAGGACAGCATCAGAAATCCTGATGACCTTTCGGCGTTTGCCTCTACACCTCGAGGGGCAACAGCACTGATATCAGGAAGCCCAATGATCAATCCTTATATTCCTAAATGAAACCTCGATCACAGGAAAGTCTTAGTACTGATTTGATCGGCGATAAGTGATTGAGCACCGAAAAGTTCCTGATTCAATGCTGTAGCAATCGATGAACACTTCCCTGGATAACATGCATATTCGGAACCACGAGGATGACACCAACTCTTCAGCCATATCAATCATCAAGTTCCCGTCCCGTATGTGGACTATCCAAGCCATTTCACTGATCACCAATAGTCCATTCCAATCCGAAGCGCGCCCAAAGCCAGACCCACCATACGGCATGCATTGTCCAGACTCCACCCTCAATCCACCCCCACATTATCCATAAAAGTTACCTGCAGGTGATGTGAATCAATGTGAATCATTCTTTGCTTTCCTATATTTCTTTCCCTTCCATTTCCATCTCAATCTCCATCTCCAATTCCGCAAATTTTTTCCGTCCACACACATCAAGGTTCTCGTGTCGCTGCAGCCGCAAGTCCCAGTCCCACTCATAATCTTGCATATCTCAACCGCAGCCACAATTACAGCCCAAAGCTCGAGCCTCAATATCATGTACCCCAAATTAAATATATATACAAGCGCTAACATTCTATTTCCTTGCCCCTCGTTCCTTTCGTGACCTTATCAATGGTAAGCGCCTATCTATATGCTTTCGTATATATAACTATTGATTTTGGAGCGAGAAAAAAAATTACGTGAAAGAGGATGAAAAGACTGCCTGGGGCTTAGTATGTTGATGGTGCGGATGTCAGTAGTGACTAAAAAAGCAATTGTGATTGCAACGATTGAATTCCAAATAATTTTGAAGCTGATGCTAATCGTGAAATTGTGTAGTTGCATATATCGTTCGACTTCTGAATACAAATCAATTGCGTAGGAATGGGGATATATAGGAGTATGATTTCGAACCGAGAAGAATAGGCGAGGTGTTGAGGTGAATGGTGGCGAGTCATCAAAGTAGGTACTGGTAAGAGCCAGCCGCTAAGGAGAGACGACTGTCAGTTGATTGGTATATTGCATGACTTTATTTTATCAGCTCACATTACAAATTCAATGTGAGTACCTGACATAAATGCATGCTGGTATATGCACCTAGATAGTGAACTGTTGATGCCCACCGACCTAGGTAGGTACCTCATTCTCGTCAAACTTTTGGTGGAAGAATAGTGCTAAACCCCAACATTAAGCTCTGTGTTCAAAATTAGCAAGATGCATTTACGTAATCGACAAACAATGTAAGAGTGCAAACATCATAATATTGACTCTCGATTTCCACACAGCTACTCGACACTAACATGGATATATCGAGTAAGTTTATCAGGTTTCACTCAAGTCAAGAAAACAGAAAATACAGCAGGACAAAAAGGCATGCGGTAGAACACTAGAATAATATTGGTATTCGATCTTCACCTCTGCTTTGCGAAGCGGGTGAAGATAAGTCAGCGTAAGAACGCCAATGAGTATTGATTGATTGATTCCTCCTCAATCAAAGGAGACCAGACCAGCCCGAACGGCGCATTAAAAAAATGAAGAACTGCAAGTGATATCATTAACAGCACCACATTTGGCTTTTTGTTTGATCGATGCTCGTCTATGCAAATCTTACATCACCATGAAAAGAAACACACCACTGACGCACAGATAAGCTCTAAAATACCAAATTTGTGATGTTCGAATTATGAGAATTGGGTAGCGAAAAGAAGCTAGGTAGATTAGATATAACCTTTAAAATCCACCGATGGGAGCTCGGCCAGGAGGCCCTAGATTTCTAGATGCCCCTCCACTGATAGGGCTTCCGATCTCGCCTGGCGCACCGGCAGAACGGAAGTCATGGGACATTGAGTCGCTGACAAAACGGATTTGTGACTTGCCGTCGGAAGAACGGATCTCGAAAGTGCCACCACCATTCATTGGATTTCCTTCAGTGTCACAAATATCCAGTAGTTCCCGTTCAGAAAGCGACTCCTCCCTAACAGTAGTACTAAGAGCAACCTCATTCTTAATAGCATCAATATCTAACCATCCGTCTTGAGTAGAATTCTGAAGGTTCTGACAAGCCACACAAATCCTTAATCTCACGGCTACGGAACGCGGTTGAGATGGGTGAAAGTAAGTTGGCATTCCGAAAGAACCATTCATGTTGAGATTTGTATTCCAGCCTCCTCCAAAACCGTTAGATCCAGGTAGGGAAGAAGATCCAAATGGGTTTGGGGGTGCACCCCATGCGTTAAAAGAGCTCATCATACTTGCTGGATCCGAGCGATCCATACCAAATGGGGGCGGTAAGAAGTTCTGTCTGCCGGGGTTACCAGGAGCTGCACTAGAGCGTCGTGCGCCAACTCCAATACTGATAGGCTCATCGGTATCATCTAGTAAAGCGCTACTGCCAAGATGTTTGCTTGTTTCATCAGATTCACCACTATTAAAATTATCACTATGACGAGTGCCATGAACAATACTAGATGGCCGTACAATTGGCGTTGGTCTCGCGATAGGCTGAGCTTGTGTTGCCGATGATAGTCCATCAAACGAGCCGGACTGATTGCGGGAATGAGTTTGCGAAGGAGGTGTTTCTTTTGGGGCACCAAAAAGCTGGCCAATACTGCCCATACCGTTCGGAGAATGTTGTGGAAACCCTGGTGGTCCATGCATAGGGAACCCTCTGCCTTGTGGCATATGATGTATATTGAATCCAGGTTGAAATGGGGGGATTCCACCATTGGGAATCTGTAAAGGACGAAATTGACTACTCATTCCCTGCTGAAGTCCAAACATTGGATCATGATGTGGTCGACCGAAACCTGGAGGTACCATTGGCATTCCTGGTTGGAATCCTCCCGGCATGGGTTGCATACCAGCGTATGGACTCTGAGGGATGCCTGGAGGACCCTTCAGCGCAGAGTGTATTGGAGAAGTGGCTTGTGGGTGTTGTAAGAGAGGGTGTTGTATCGGCGTTTTTCCAGGCGGACCTATTGGGCCTGGACTATTTGGTAGAGGGGTTACAGAATTGGGTGATATACTCTGAGATTTACTAGAAGGAGTTCTAGGTATTGAGTAATTGTCTTGCTGAGAATTTGTCCGAAGCTTGATAGGAGTCGGTGCTTTGGGTACAGCTGGAATAGCGACTGGAATATGAGGTGAAGCTAAGGCATGACTCAAGTTAGGTGTAGGTACTTGGTTTGCGCGTCTCGAGACATGCGCAGCAGATTGAGCAGCTTGAACAGCAGCTTGTTGAGCACTAAGCTCTTCGCGTTTCTGTAACTCTCTAGCTTCTTTGTCAGCCTTCACTTTCGCTTCCTTTTCTCGCTTTTCTCGCTCGTGTTTCTCTTTTCGTTCCTTAGCCTCCTTTTCTTTAATTTCCTTCGCTTCCAGTGCTTGGCGCCTTAGCTCCTCTTTCTCCTTTCTTTCTCGCTCTTTGGCCTCGCGCTGTTTTCGTTCTTGCTCGGCCTGTCGTTCTCGTTGTTCTTGAAGCCGGCGTTGCTTTTCGGCTTCTTTACGCACGCGCTCTTCTTCGTCAGCCTTTTTTTGTGCCTCTTTCTTCTTTCGATTCTCCTCTCGTTTTAGTCTCTGGGCCTCTGCTTTCTTTTCCTCAATTTCCCTAAGAGAAGCTTCTTCAGCTGCCTTCTCGGCGTCTTTCCGAGCCTTTTCTTCGGCCATGGCGCGCTTCTTCTCAAGCAACTTTTCTTTCTTCTTCTGTGCATCTTTGGCCCTTTTGGCTTTCTTTTGCGAATCCGCTCGACTCTCTTCCTCAAGTTCCTCAAGAAGCTTCTGCTGCCGCTCTTTCGCAACTTTTTCTTTGTAAGCTGTCAGAACTCTCTGCTCAAACATCCGAGCAGCGAATATCTGGAACATCCGTCTTCCTTCTTCCATTCGCTGTTCTTCAGTCATGCTATCCTGTTCCATGTTAGTACGTACGGGATGGTGAATAACGATACCCTCCACGTACCATTTCTTCTTCATCGTAATCCTCTTCCTGGCTATCATACTCGTCTTCATCATCCTCTTCGTCGTCATACTCGTCTTCTTCTGGCGGCGGTGGGTGATTATGGACATGTCCGTGGGAATGAGGATGCATAGAACCATTTGAAGGGTGTCCATAATTCGCATTAGCATACTGTTCTTTCGCATCTTCCTCTCGAGCCATGCGACGCTCGGCTAGTTGCTCCATCATTTCAATGAATTTCTTCCCGTCATTTTTGAGTAAATCATCTGCTACAGTGAGAATTCCCCCTTGTACTGTAAGACTATTACCGAAATTAAAAAAATCTGTGGCGTGACTTCTTGGAATTTCTTCCGGCTCTTCTTCACTGAAATCGTCTTCGTCTCCATCATCTTCACTGTATTCCTCATCTCCTTCTTCGTCCTCATCATCGCCAAGTTGCTCTACTATCCTGCCCCTTGAAGGTTGCTGTCCATTGAAAACGGGAGGTAGACGATTGGGAGGTTGTAGGCCACTCATGGCGCCAAATCGTCGTGGAGGTGGCATCATTGGTGGAGGACCATCACCTCCTTGATGGTTTGCATATTGCTCGAGCTCTTCATAGTATGCATCGTAAAGTACTTCCAGTTCCTCTTCGATGGCAGTGCGTTTGCGACCGCATACCGTGCAACTACAGGAATGTTTTTGTTGCTCTTTCATTTTCTTGAGTACGGCATCCTTTTCCACCTTGACTAAAGATTTGCGCTCATCTTCCCCAAGAGATAACCAAAATTCCTTTATCCGCTCGCGTTCTTCTTGTGACGATGTATTCCAGATTTTCTCCTTCGAAATACCCGGCCCTCTTTGCATGCTCGGAGGAGACTGTAAAGGAAGAGGCAGCGATACGTGATTATGCGATGAACCATTCGGACCGTGATTTACGTGATTTGAATGGTCCGACTGCGAAGATTTCGACTTCTTTTTCTTTTTCTGTTTCTTACTAGAGTTCGTTGTAGGGATCGCATAACCGTTTGTCGAGGAGCCGTCGTGACCATATGAACCGGAGTATGCATCGCCTTCTTCGTCGCTATAATACGCATTCTCGTCCGCAGGATCGAATTGTTCATCGTCGTCATATTGTTCATCTAGCCCTGTTTCGCGAAAGCGTGCTTCCAGTTCCTGCATTTGTCTCTTCACATCTCCAGAAGTTGGACCACCACTCATTTGAGAGCCCTGTGCTTGTTCCGCAGCAGCTCTGGCAGCCTGTTTCGCCCTTCTTTTCTGCTTCTTGCGATTTACTGTAGGTGCGCCATTGTTTGTGGGAGGGGTGGGCAATTGGCCATTTGATTTCGTTGTAGTTTGTGCCATGGTGGGAGATGTGTCAGATGAATCGCTCGTACTAGATTTCTTCGGTGTAGTTACGATCTTTCCGGCATTCTTTGTCAACGGGATCGCAATATTTCTAGGAGTCTGCAAGTATGATGACTGGCTTGTATTCTTTCGTTGGTTTGCGGGCATTCCGATGGGGTATAGAGGTGAGAGGGGACCGGGTAGCGACGACCGTGGCTAGTGATTGCTTAGATTTGGTTCAACCAAGGAAATTCCACGACGGCCCGTATTTGTTGAATTATTTTGAAATATCACTTGCAGACTTACTCAAAAGTTGTAGGATTAGTTCTCGCGATTGCCCCACCACAGGTGATTGTTTGCTTCGGGATGAACAATTATGATTTGTGTGGGGGGGGATGAGGGCTGGTTTATTCAGAGAGTGCGCGTGGAATTATTTTTGGGAGTATGAGAAGTTATTGGCTATGGAGATTTTGGACAAGTCGTTATTATTGAGAGGGCACCGTGAAATCCAGAAGGGGGTTTGGGAAGGGCTTGAAGTTTAAATTGTGGTACGGGTACCTTTGCAGGTTGTGTTATTGAGTCTCAAGTGAGGCTGCTGAGTCATCATACCTCAGGCATGTTGTATTGTAGGTTTATGGAAGGCTCGTCGAGCTCCTCCAGGTCTATGCATGGGACGTCAACTATAACGATACTGGTATTTGTTTTGATGGTGGAAATGTTGGAGAAGTATCGATAAATTGAAAGCGTCTTGACAGTTCCGCTCAGTTTCAAGCTCAAAATATTAACAGCTTGATTTGATATCGAATATTGAAAATGATAATGAGCTTTTGGGGTGAGGTATATCTCGTTCATATGAAAGGAACCATGCATGCCTGCATCCATTTTAACCACAAATTATTGTGTTGAGGTATGGAGCACGGAGGATGAAACATGAAATATGGAACATGGCACATGGAGGATGAAGCGAAACCCAACGTGCTATATCGTCGCTACCTACTAGGTATTCATTCTATCACTCGTGGCCTTCGCCCATGGCAATCAAACCCTGGATATTGTCAGTGATCTTGGATGTTTGAATGCGAGTCAGCATGTTTAGCGATTTGTTCTGCTGCTTGAAACCTTGAAACCACTTTTACTCTCATTGAAGGCGAAGTGATAAGTGGCTCTCTTTGACGAACATAGCCAGGTGCCAGGCCAGACTGGTTTCCAGTCGCATCCTAATCTGATCCCTATCAAAATATACTCCGTACTTCTGTACCAGGGCGGGACATTTGCATTTCCCGATTGCTTCTAGTTGGTTTTTTGGATGGCACGATAATTATTACGCTGTCTCCACGGTGGTCCTCCGAGCCCTCCGAGCCCCCGAAAGAACAAGCCAGTGGAACGGTTATTCTGTATGAGGTTTCTATGCTTTGCTTTCGTGCCGAATGGAATGGCCATTATTCGAATCGCCGTTGAACTGACTGAGTACTTATCTAGTAGCTACACTATTTTGCTATAAAAGGGGGGGGCTCGCTTTACTCAAGGACGAGGGAGTAGTAGATAGAACATCCACCTAGATATAAATTTCTATGTGCAACCTTGCATGTGCAGAAGTGGTTTGCTGCCGCTCCAACCGCTATTAATCCCAGGAATCAGCCCTCCCAAATGCTCACATATAGCTTATGGTACTGCGCTCGAGGTCGGGAGGCACAGTACAACTTACAAGTTACTTAAAAACTTTCTAGTTCTCTTCAAGTGATACCTACGCACATCTCCAGGTCCGTTAAGTGGATTGATTACATAGCATTACAATGACCTACTTAAGTACTTCATGTACTCCAAAGTTCTAGAACTGATTGGAACCCCAAGACTTTCATCATCGACGTGCAATATTACACGTGCATATATAAAACAGTTCATGAAAAGCAAGTATCATAAAGGGAGTTGCAAGTTGTCGAAGTTACTTCTGCTACAGTCTCGCTTCAATTTGGCCTGCAGCTTCATCTACATCTACATCTTCTACTTGAGTTGGCACAGAGGATCAGGTTCCTAGTATATCCATCCCTTTGCTTCTTTCGCTCATCTCTCATCCGAGTTTCCTCTCGTCCTGTTCATCTTATCCCACTCCTTGCCTGTGCCTCTTCAATCTCCATCCAAATCATACCATGCACGCAGAGAGAGAGAAAAAGAGTACTTGGAATCCACTAATTCATCTGCATTAAGGTTAATCATCATCATACCTGGGGGTATCATTCACATGCATGGATTCTTAGAAGGTTTGTGGATTGCTTTTTTCTCTCCTCAACCCGCCTCCCACCCAACTCTTCATCTCCATCGCCCGTTGGTGTGGACTTCGCTTGATAACGCGCAAAGATTGGAAGCCTTTTCCTCTTCCTCTTCCTCTCCTCCGCCTCGTCCTTCTCCTCCTTATATTCCATGATAAACCCTTCCGTCTCAAACGCACATTGATCAATCGCGACCTCGATCCTCGTGTAGATCTTTACAGATTCTCCTAAACCTAATCCAGAGCTCTAAAAAAAAGGTGCACGGTTCGACGACTCAGCCTTCTCTTCTCACGCTTCGGAAATCTCCACCCCAGAGCCCAGTTCTTCTTTATACTTTACCTGCAACAATTAAAAAGGAGATACCAACTCAAGACCTCGTATAACTTCAATTCTTCTCTGGATTCTCTTCATCTCCCTTCTTCTCATACTCATTGTGTTTCTTCAATTCTCGACGAAATTATTAAGGGTTCATTCACGCCCTGGGTATATTCCCATTGTCTAACCTCATTTCAAACAATTGGTCCACTCTCATCATACGGCAAATATATCCGACCATCTTCAAATTGAATGCTTTGAGAATTTCGATTTCTCGACAATCCCTCGTATCGATAATATTTCTTCGAATCCACTGCAAAATCCGCACGAAATTGCCTGCGACCCCTTTGGCGATTGTTTCTTCCCCTCATAATTGCATGGTCTTCTCTTCAAATTATCTGCGCGACATCCTTTTCTCTCTATAGACAACAACAATCCGATACCTACAATACCATCCGATCGATCCAGCGACAATGACTCAACAGCCGGCACAAAATGTGATGCGAAGGTACGTTGGAGCTTTCCATGTCTTAATTAAAATTTGCGATTTTAGTTGCAGTTAAGTTAGCATTTGGCGACTCGTTTTCCTACTCAGCCTCGTTATCTCTTGGGATTACCACCAGAACAACGAATCTCTCTTAGTCGTTTTTAGCGTCGCCTCAATAGCGTTTGTTGTGACGAAGTAGCAGACCATTAAAAGACCTGATATTGACATTCGTGCAGGAAATTGGTAATAATTGGAGATGGTGCTTGCGGAAAAACGTCATTACTTAGTGTATTTACACTTGGTTATTTTCCAACAGTAAGTCGTCCCCAGAGGTTGACGTCTTTTAAATGATAACTAACATTATTTCTAGCATTATGTACGTTTTTTGGCAGCAATTTCGCGCATTTGCCTCTGTCAATTGTGCTGACATCTCATCTAATTTTAGGTACCAACAGTTTTCGAAAATTATGTGACGGATTGCAGAGTCGATGGAAAATCTGTACAATTGGCATTATGGGATACAGCGGGACAAGAAGACTACGAGAGATTGCGCCCTCTGGCATATTCAAAAGCCCACGTTATTCTAATAGGATTTTCAATCGACACTCCGGATTCATTAGATAACGTCAAACACAAAGTAGGATTGCAATTTCTAGAGATAATTGATACGAAGTACTAATGTCTTGGCTAGTGGGTCGAAGAAGCAAACGAGCGGTGTCCAGGGGTCCCGATAATACTTGTTGGGCTGAAGAAGGACTTACGAGAGGATCCTGTCGCCAAAGAGGAAATGCGAAAGAAGTCTCTTGAATTTGTGGGAACGAAAGAAGCAGATGATATTGCAAAGGCCATCGGTGCAAGGAAATACTTGGAGTGTTCATCGTTGACCGGCGACGGAGTGGATGATGTCTTCGAAGCAGCCACCAGAGCCGCACTTTTGACGTTCGAAAAAGGGGAAAGTAATGGATGTTGTGTTATACTATAAGAGAAGATGAATGGAGTTTGGTGGGGTGAGGGTATGTGGAACCAAGACGAAAGAATCGAAAGAGGATATATCTGGCTGGAACGCGTCGAAACCGGCAACATCTCCACAACCATTACTAATGTACGAACGAGTCCGAAGTTATCTACTCCGTAGCAACATCACGGACAATTGTATCTACGATACCTGGAAATTTCAACAGAGCTGAAAAACTAACAGGCGATTGTATATTTGTCATGAAGGACAAGCCAAGCTGATAACGAAATATTCGGAGTGATGAGGCTGGATAGAGCTATTTAGTAATGACTGATCGGAAAAACATGGTCTGACTTGCAGTTGCGTCTTTTGTCGAAAATAGCTTGAGGATTTCCAGCCTGATTTCCATTAGCTTTGTACCTGTTTCAGTTCACTATTTACCCTTATTAATTGGGATTTCATTTTACATATCCCTGGAAGCCATCGGGAGAGGCTTGGAAAGGGGTCAGAGGGAGGTTGACTTGAAATTCGGATTGGAAGGAAAAGCAGAAGAGATATGAATCCTATAGTGATGTGGACGGGGATGCGTTGGTGCACTTGCTTGTATTGCAGATTAGCGTTGGGTTTTAATGGTTATAGTTAGGGGGGTTATGGTCATGGACGGATTTTACATGGATACTGATTAAATGGAGACTCGATGCATATTTGAGAAATGGAGAGATGGAGATGGAGAAAGACATCGACATTGTACATAGAATTACATATCAAGTACCGTCTGATGCGGGCTCGTGGGGTATGGCCCGATTACTATTTGAATTGACCTTCTTTCCGTAACTTTGTACAGAATTTATAGACGGCGTCTTGCTCCGTCTTTCGCGGCGTTTATTTTGCCTAATCCTGCATCGTCTAATCTAGTCCCACAACTCCAGTCCCTTGGGACGGAGGGTCTGGGGAATGTTCGGGGTCTATAATCCGAATCATATTTCATCCCATGTCGTTAAATTTGACCTTCATAAATATACAAGTAACACATGTTTACTTCATGGTATTTATCTCTCAGTGTTCTCTTGTACCGTGGTACATCACCCTATTGAATGGTTAGTCAGGTGCTTCACTCCTAATTCCGAAAGACAATGGTAGAAAAAAGAGAAATCAGACAGCAGTTGGTACTTTTTTTGTCCACATAGAAGATTACAGAACAGGTCTGTGAATAAGGTATATCATCATATTACTCTTCACCAGAACAAAAACAAACAGAAAGTGGGTGTTCGCATTCTTACCATTGCAATCATCTTATAGTAGTTTTATCAGTAGTCCATCCATGATTCCATGGTTCTCTCGCTGGTGTATCGGTTTGTGCTCTCGCGTACTCAATTGGGATTCCGTCTTTTCCGAAAATTCCTTTCTTCTCGAGAGCGACACGATATAATCTACCGGCTTCTTTCTGACCGGAACCGTCGAAGAGACGAAGGTCTTCCATTGCGCTGTGCATTGATTGGTGAAGTCTGAGGGGATAGATGTCAGTTTCTTGGAGAGGAGAGGAGGGGAAAGATGTGTAGGTTGAAGACAGGCCTTAAAAGGCTTGAAAGGTAAATAGACAATCAGAAGGAAGGCAACGGAAATCTCCACATGGGTTTTGCGCTCTCGGAGTATAATGTGTTTAACATCCGGGATATTTCATCATATTGAATAAAGTTTTGGATTTTCGAATTTGAAACAGAAAAGAGGAATTGAGATGGAGAAGATTCTCATAAAGAACCGAAGACGAGGCAGAAGCGGGAAAACAAACCTGTATAATTCGCTCTCCTCCTCAATCCTCTGCTTTCGCCTTAATATCATCCATGCACGATGGATAGTCCAATGCCTCAGCGCACGCGTTCGTGAGAATCGCAGGGGGCGAGGTGTCTTGGGATGTTGAAGATGGTAGCGAATGAGGGTTACTCGTGGATCGGTTTTGCTATTAGGGTTCTTTTTGTGCATAGTTGGGGTGCTGATGAATGTTCTGAGGGGTGCTGTTGAGGTTGTGGAGGGGAAGGTAGATCTGAAAGATTGGAGGAGAGGAGTGAGGAGACGGAAGAGAGGTGATGGGGTTGGAATATGAGGTGACATTTTGAAGGTTGTAATTATGATAGAGGTTGCGAGGATTAATTGTGGTGAAAAAAGCTTGTTGTTGTAAATTGAATAGAGAGAAGGAGGTTTTGAAGATGAAATAAATTTCGTCCTAGTAAAGTTATACCCCTGTAAGTGTGGTGCACGTGATTGTAGGGTTGTGGTGAAGGCAGTAGTGCGCAGTCCATTTCGACTATCCGGTTTGAGCTGGACGGTGTCAACTACCTGCCCAGTAAGCACCTAACTAATAGTTATATCTCCTTGTAAAGTGGCACAGGAAAGTTTCACTGTCTTACAATCACTTTTTCGCGGAGTTTGATTCTTTTTGATACCCCCAAAAGCAAGATAGATAGTTATAAGAATATATTTACATCAGAATGCCTTTCACAGTCCCAGCGCAGAGGCAAGGCGTCACACATTTATTTGTATGTACCCGAACGTTTCATTCTGATACATATAAGAATCACTAGTTTAGTTCTAAGGGCTATTGCTAGCTTATGTCAAAATATTAGACTTCCTTGTAATAATGCTTTTACTGATTGATAGTATGTAGACACCTAAACTGACTGCTTTCGAACACGCACCCAAAGCTTCGAACATAGCACCACCAAACATCATCATTTTTATTGGTGGTCTATCAGACGGTTTACTCACCGTGCCATACCCATCATCAATCGCAGATGCATTACCAGGAGATTGGTGTCTTGCTCAAGTTCTACTAAGTTCTTCATACATCGGGTGGGGTGTCTCCTCCCTCAAAAAAGATGCCCAGGAATTATCTAAATGTGTTGCCTATTTCCGAACAATCAAATCAGGCAAGATTATATTGATGGGCCACTCTACTGGTTGTCAAGATGTCATGGAATACCTAACAGGGCCCGGGCATGAAACAAATGCTCCTATTGATGGAGGAATCATCCAAGCTCCCGCAAGCGATCGTGAAGCCTTGGGACAAGAACTCGATGCAGATGTCTTGAAGAATGGCAACGCTATGGCACAGAGGATGCTTGAAGCTGGAGATAGCGAAGAAATCTTACCCTCTAGTGCCACGGAAGGGTTCTTTGGGTCACCTGTGTGTGCAAGGAGATGGCTCTCGCTAGCAAGCCCAAATCATGATGGAGATGATGATTATTTCAGCTCTGATCTCATAGACGATCAATTAAAGAAGACTTTTGGAAGCTTGCCCGCTAGAAGTCCGTTGTTAATCTTATTTTCTGGCAACGATGAATATGTTCCGGCGTATGTCGACAAAGAGGCACTAGTAAAACGATGGATTGATTTTGTGAAGAAAGGAGATGGAAAGGTCGATGAGGAGAATTCAGCCGTTATCCCTGGTGCTTCACATAACTTGACTAAGAGTCCTGAGGCTGTACCAGAGTTGGTAAACAGAGTTTTGGGGTACGTGAACGGTTTGTCATCGCAAACCCATTTGTGATGCAAGTCAGGAATGGAAGGCAAGCACCCGTCGGGATCTCAAGTCACATGCTCGTATAATTTCGGTCATTCATAATAAAAGCTTCTTGGAACAATGGCCAAAAGAGGGCAATGGTTGTTAATATATGATTCCTAGCCAGAAGGTCCAATAGAGAAATTAGACACATTCTACTTCTACCATACAATCAAATCTTCCGGGGTTGGTCAAAACCAGTATCCGAGTACATTCCACGTATATCTCGTTGAATCTGTGTACTAAGCAATACCCCTCTTGATACGATCCAATCCTTCGATAAACATACAATCTAATGGTCGAGTGGTTAGCTAGCTGACCTCAATTGATATTATATGTCACGTGGCATCATGCGCACAGATCATTCAAAGGAGCAAGTCCTCATCTCTTTTATCTCATCCTCAGACCACACGGTGATTACATAATTTTCGGCCTTGATTTCGAGGCAGGGGCCTCCCGAAGGTTTTTCACCGTAGGGTCTGAAACAAT